>JAQGBH010005856.1:0-13504 GCA_034698265.1 Sminthurinus aureus | reverse complement strand
CATCAGCATCTCGAAATCTATCGAATGGTGTAGGTTTCGTTTAGATCCGCCACTAGTCACTGAAAAAGTTGCATTGTTAGAGAAATTTGCTCATGTAAAGGAAAAGTAAACTACGCCACTGCATGCGGCGCCAAAAATGCAAAACTAGCGGCGAAAAGTAGCCGACAGTCAAAGAGCAAAAAAAGTAGCATAAAATCTCAAACTGTATTTTTAAAAGCTCGAATACATTTGCAGCTGGATGGGGCGCCAAAAAGTAAAAAATATGCCGCCATTTTTTTTGCATAGGGTGCCATTTTTAATTTCATGCAGTACGGCGTTCGGCGTAAAAAGGCTAAATTTTTGTACTTTTCAGGTGAATAATTTTGACCTTGATCTCGATGTCAATCTGGAGAAGTGGAACAGGAATGAGAATGAAAATAGTGACGGAGGTGGGCAAAATGCAGTATTAAATCCACTGATGATGGAAGATGTAAGTCAGCGTCAAAGCCAAACTAAAAAAGCTGAAAAAATGTGAGGAAAGCGTCTTTTCTAAATTTGGCTTTTGTTTTACATTTTTGTTTCTTTTCTCAATGACCAGATCATGGACTTTGTTTTTCTCCGTTTGGACATGAAATTCCTAAAAACGGTTCGACAAGTGAACAAACGCTGGGCAAATTCAGCTATGCGAAGGATGCTTGACCTCGGAGTTTTGTTCCGCGTGCGGTCAAACTTTTATAAGCAGTCAAAAGAGGAGCAAGAGGCAGAATTGAATGCGTTGAAATCATCAGGATCTGGTTCTCTTTTATCAAGAATCGCCAAGATTCAGAGTGTTGAAGTGGTTGAGCAGCGGGACGTTCAAGTTCTCCGTTTTCTCGGTGTTCTTGGCTCAAACGTCAAGGAGCTGAAATTTTCCTTTCACAATTTCCAGCCCGAGGTCGCAGAACTGATAAAGAGTGATACTAGTGACCTCTGCCACCTAACTTACCTCACCAATGCCGACCCGTTTGACCCAACTATTCATTCCAAGTTTATTACCACAATCTGCAGCTGGAACTGGAATTGGAAGAGGCAGCTGATAATTTCCGACTTGACCTTTCGACCATCCGACATTTACTATGAACGTTATTGCCAAATTCTTAAACGAATCTCGAATGGGAAGGTCAAACTGAGGAGATTTGGATTCGATACGACTTTGATCCGCAATCCTTCTGAGTGGGCTCAAATTTCAAAAATCCTCCGTCAATTCCTGCTCAACAATCGGGATACGCTGGAGGAATTTCATCTTGAGTTTGCTGCTGGACTCTTTCCCGATTTCCAATTTCCCGTGTTGCCACATGTGACCAAATTTGTCTGCTGTATCTTTCCCTGCATGGAATTTAGAGCCAGATTTGGATTTACAAGTCATGAGATGGAATGTCCGGAAGAAGGCTTCCTCATGACCTCAAATTTTCGGTTTAGTGAGCATTTGCCAAATGTAAGCCAAGTGGAGCTTTATTGTGGTGATTTTCTAGGTAGGCAGTTGCCGGACTTGTGTGACCTCTGGGCACAATCCTTCGGACGTGCTGGAATCGCCCCCAATGTTAAAACCGTCCAGTGCAAGAACGAGCAGAAGATCAAGATCAAGACGGAAATTTTGTCCACCATTTTTTCTAATGCCCAAATAAGCGTATCTTATGCAAAAAAATACGTAGAATAGAGCGTAGAGCTACAACGCAAGTTAAAACTTGAGTGAATTTTAAAGCCTTTTCAACACGTTAAACAAATTCAAACAACTCGAGACTCGAGACTCGAGCAATTCGGAGTCATTGGTCATTGTAAAAGTAGTTGTTTGCAGTTGGAATGACTGAAATATGACACAATTTGACTTAATTCAACACAAGCTTCATTGTGCTAAAATCTGTGCTAATTTTAAAAAAAAAGTAAAAAATTGCGGCGTATTTGTTGTTTCTGCATTCAAGAATTTTGATTTCAGTATTTTTTTATTTCTCAAGAAAAGCTGTGGACAATGGAAAAGATTCGCCTCGTCCTCTTGTGTTTAACTGTGAAACAGTAACAAACAGAAAGTACGACACAACTATTTTAACAGAATAAGTGAGCAATATACATTTTTCTTCATTCTTGTGAATCGTGAATAGAGAATAGAGAATAGAGCAAATCCGTTATTAAAGGTTGATTATTTCACCATTTCATTTATCCATTTATTTATTTATTCATTTACTTATTTCATATCTTCATAATTTTTAACCCTTGTGCAAACCATTCGGTTGAATTTGGCGGGCGTTTTGGGGTTTGGAAGGGAAATTTACCTCGTCATGCTTCTTATTTCTTTAGCATGCCTCTTGATGACTCAGCTCTCAAATGTTTTGATGAAGGACCAGCTTCCGGGATTATGGTGTCATGAAAATGGACGGATGTATCCGAGCCTCCACGTTCATAAACGTAGCAGGTAGCAGGAGGTCTGGTTGTTTTAATCGTGATGGTCGGCACACTGACCCAGTCTGAGACGCAGTCCATATTCCAGGGAAAGTCTTTGGCTCATTAAATCTCCCGAGTTTGGAAGGAATTTGACTGCGAGTGAAAAGAGAGTTGTGAGGTCACTTGGGGTCATCCAGGTCAAAATGGGGTCAAGTTACGTCGTTGACAAGGAGTGTCTCCGCCATTTCCTCCGGATTGCACTGGAAGACCTGGATTAATTTCCTGTTCATGAATCCGTGAGCCATAGGAAAATTTACTAGTGTGAATTATATTTTTAGCCCTGCATTTTAAAATTGTCTGCCGTAAAACTGCGTACAACATGTGAGGATAAAGAATGCGCCATTTTAGGAAATTCTATGCATCCCAATCAATCGAACAGTATTTATTTTTGATTGGTAAGAGAAGAGAGAAAAAATTATTTTATTTGTCACTACGTGATAGCCATTACGAGCCATTTACAATTTTCATTTGCATTAAGAATAAACTATACATGAAATCGGATATCCAAAATCTGAAGAGTAATCAATAATCAACCTAAAATTCGGCGTGTGAAGAATCGGTCCAGAACGAGCAACATATTTTGGATTGATGGATAATAAAGATTTTCCTTGTTATCTCCTTCTTTGTGCCAAAATGGCGGGAATTCCGCAGGGATCATGTAAATCACATTTTTGGTCTTTCGAGTGACGAAAGGACTTTCGTAAGAGAGGACGAGTTCTTTTCCCTCAGGATCCTTGGAGAAATATAGCTCGTCATTGTCCCGTGCTCCTCTTGTCCATTTTTCAGACCGTCGAAGTTCCACTTCTATTTCTTGCAGTTCCGTGTGGACGGCGGAAGAAGAGTTCAAATAGTCGAGAAACTTTGGATTTGGGTAGCCGATTAAATCGTGCCAAAGGAAAGCCTCCTGCAAATTAAAATGAGAAATATCGACAGTCAGATTTTCCTTGTGATTGAAAAACATTTGCGGGAACCTTGAATTTAAATTTTGAATTTAAAAAAAATACACAAAAACGGGGAAATTAAATTTCAAGGGATTTTATTCAAAATGCTACCTACTATATTTTCCAGTTCACCGGATTCAGCCCATCTGTTTGACAAATGTTCGGATGCGTACCAAATGTCATATTTTTTGAAGGCCTCTTCTCCGTCCATGAACAGGAATTGAATGGTCAAATCCTCCCGCTGTCTCAGAGCCTGGTTATTCCGCCATTTGTACGCCAAGTACAATTCCATCGCACATGGGGCAGCACCGTCAGTCGCTCCCACAAATGTAAAATCCGGCATGAACTACATTTTCATTTGGATAAAAAATATGCGGGAAAATTTAGATTTGATTTCCGTAAAGCAATTTCTAGAATCTAGAAGTAGACGAAATTTTCTGTAGAGATTTAAAATTTTTGTGGGGATTGAAAATTGAAAAAACCTTGGAGCTGAAATGGCAAACGAGGAGCAACCTGTAAAAATACAAGAAATACAAGAATAAAAATTTTTGCATTAGTTTTAACTACTTTGTTCATGCAAGTAAAAATATTTATGTTTTTCACAAAATTATCCTCTGCTAATCGCTAATTTAATTCAGTCTTCAAATCTCAAATATCAAACCAAAAAGAAACTTTTTAACTTGAGCTTTGAAAAAGTTGTGCATACTTTTTAGTCGCCTTTGGATTCAAAGTTGCGATTACACTTTCAAACTTGCGGACTCCGAGTGGAGTGTCGGATTCGAAAGGGTCTGTTTCCACAGTCCATCCGGAACTTGTCATTTCTTTGATTATAAACTGCAAAAGAAATTATGGTAACGGAATAAATTTGGAATTTTAGTTTTTTTCATGCTCTTAAAAATACTCAAATGCTCAAATGGCCAAATGATCAAATGTTCAAAAAAATATTTGAATTTATTTCAATTTCATTAATTAAATGTAAAATGAACCTCTCGGACGATGCTGTCGTTCTTGGTTCCTGCAACTCGTTCAGTCAACATGGGATCCAAAAAGGAATCAAAACTTCGCTCTTCCTCTTGTTCATGGGTGGTCGATATTCCATCAATGTGCACGCCATCTAGAGCAGATCTGAAACAGGAACAATTTACTTTTACCCTTAATAAAACACCAACACGAATCCAACGCTATTACCGATTTTGTTGTTTTCTTGATTTCCTTGTTATTAAAATTTCGTCAAAAATTCAAAAATAATCCTTTGCTTACCCCAGCTGACGCCCTAAATAGAAAAAAGAACAACATATTAAGTTCCGTCCCTAATTTTTTTTCAAAATTAATATCAAAGTAGATAAATAAAATAGCAGGCAGAAAATGTTTTTTAGCCTGCGGAAAATACGTTTTAGCCTGCGGCAAAAATAGAATATCTCTAAACTTTGAAAATTTTTAGAACGAACCTTGAATTTGTTTAACGGGTAAGAAAACCAAGAAAAGCGTCGAAAAAAGGTAGAAGCACGAGCGTAAATTGGATTTGGAGCTCATTTTCGCTTTTGAATTTGGGCCTTGTTTGGCTTTTTGAAAACCGATCACACCAGACTACACCAGAAAAGTCCAAACGGAGTAGAGAGGAGTGAAAATGTCAACGTTTAAATAAGTTCAATAAAGTAGGCACTCTTCGTAAATATTACGACGCAGGGAGCAGTTTTGTAGGTTCTGAATGTGCGCTGTAATTATGTGGAATGTTTTGGGAGTTCCTCTAAGTCCATTGGAATGGAAGAGCACAAAAATCCGGGATCACTGGAATTTTGTTGGTCGTTTGTGGTTATTAAGAGGATCCACGAGGCGCCCATTCCGGAAATTGGGGATGTTTGGTGAAGGACGTTGACTGTTTTGAAGGATGAATCCTCATTGCATCCTGTATACATTGATATTTTCAGTTATTCATCAACCACAAATGATAAAAAATACTCGTGTAGCATATCGCAAACAGCATCCCACAAACCGCAAAACGAATGACCAAACAACAAAAATACCAATAAAATTTTGAGTCATTAGAAATTTATGACAGGCTGCGGATAGCGAAGGTGTGGTGAATTTTAACGAATATCCTTTTACGTTTTACGTTCACCTGAAACATGCCAAAAAAAAGACACATTTTAAAAATGTGCAACCCATTTGTAAACAAATCCAACAGACGCAGACGAATACGACGAGAACGAGAATAATGACGTAGGAAGCACAAACTCCAACTCTTGTATAAAAGTACCAGAATTTTGCTTCATCAGTCATTCAAATTTCATCCCTTTTCCCATCCCAACTAAATAAAGTTGGAGTAGTTTTGAAAAATTCAAAGTCAAATTTTCAAAATGGCGGAAATTTTAAATCTGAAATTTGCCTGCCTCATTACAGTTACTTTGGCGCTGGCATTTTTCACCTTGGCTGTTGAAGGACGCAGTGCAAAAGGAGTTCCTTTAATTTCAGAAGATGCGGAATTCACTTTTCTAAACGCCGCATATGGAAAAAATCTCAACAAGATTTTGTATATTCGACGAGAGGGCGCCCGCCATTTTGTCAAAGAGCTTGAAGTCAGCATAAAATTGACTCTGGATACAGAAAAAGACTACACAGCCGCGGATAACAGTGACATTGTCGCCACAGACACCCAGAAAAACACCATTTACATCTTCGCCAAAAAATATGGCATCAAAACCCCAGAAGAATTTGGCCTAAGACTTGCCCGCCATTTTGTTGAAAAGTATCCTCATGTCACCGTCGCTAACGTTTATCTCGAAGAGTGCGCATGGGACCGCCTTTCAGTGAATGGGGTGCCGCACAGTCATGCCTTTGTCGCCGCACCAGGAATAACAAGATTTTCAAATGTCGTGCTAAAACGAGGAGGTAAAATTTAAAAAAGTTTAGATCTAGTTTAAAAATCCAAATCATTTTGATTTTTACAAATTCCGGGAAATTTGAAATAAAATGGCGCCATTTTTTTTATTTGTGCTTTTTTGTCCTTTTTAGAACAAGCGGAAGTTGACAGTGGATTGAAAAACATGCGCGTGATCAAGACGACTCAATCTGGATTTGAAAATTTCATCCAGGATGAATACACCGTCCTCGGAAATGTCAAGGACCGGATTTGGAGTACCAACTTTTACGCTAGATGGACCTACAACTCGAGCACCAACTCTGTTGAGGGTTTCGACTACGACGGCACCTGGAGTCAGGTAAAAATAAAAAAAATCAAACCCAATCCAATTAATTTTGCTTCTGATGAATTCTGGGAATTTTATATATCTAAAATATAAAATGGCGCCATTTTCAATTTTTTTCAGGTCAAGAGTTTGGTTCTAGACACTTTTGCCGGTCCCGCTGATACTGGAGTTTATTCTCCCTCCGTCCAAAACACAATGTACTTGATTGAGAAACAGATTTTGGAGACTCTTCCCGTCGTCTCAAAGGTGGAGCTGGAGTGTCCAAATATTCACTATGGACTTCTCGACCTTTCAAAATTTGAGCGTCTCATCGACTCACCAAACAAAGAAGTTTACATGAGATTGGATGCCGCACCTGGAAATATGAAAGCCGCTCTCACAAGAAAAAGCCGAGCATAAAAAAATAATCTGTGTTTTTTTATTCAAATTATTCCAAACAATTAAATTTTTGTTTCAGAGTTTTCCAAGTTCTGCAAACCAGGTTAAAATTAATCATGTTTACAATTACAGACAAATGTCAACTCTCTTCACTTGTTTCATGTCACTATTACTTTTTACTTAGAAATAAATTGTGAAAAAATTTTATTATTCGCAACCCAAACACCGCTGAAACAGAGCATGCATAAAAACCTGCATTTTATTTCATTTAAAGATGAGGAGACTCGTAACGGTGTAGTCAACAAGGGAGTGGAGAAATCTGTACGATGATCCCACTTCCACTCGTTCTGTGTTCAACGTTTTCATCTCTAAAACTCGGCAGGATTTGAGAACCCGTTTTAAATAATGCCGTTGTCTCACTTTCCTACGATCAGCATTTTTTCCGCCATTTTTTCCACCATTTTGTCCGCCATTTTGTCCTTGTCCTTGGATAGCGCTTCTAAGATCTAGCGTTGTCTTTGCCCGTTGGAGGAAGGACTCACTGTCCTTCAATAGATTTTCAAACAGCCTAAAGACTAAAAAGTTGAGAGCTGTCGTGCCCAATGCAAAGTTGACGGCCACAAAAACCAGGTGAAGTCCCACGTGTTTGATGAATTTAAAATGGCGGAGGACTAAGTAATTACAACACACAACACCAATAGTGGCTGATAGTGGAATAGTGACGAGCCATCCTCGATAGTTCAAATTTAAGATCACAGAGAGAATTTGTAGCTGCCTGTAGAAGCGGAGGAGATGGTGGAGCAGAATTTCTTGATCTTCGTCATTGATGTCTGATTCACAATAGATGGCGCTAAAAGTTATATGTAGAACAAACAAACAAAAAGAATTCAAAATATGTAACATTGTCAAATAACGGCTGCTTATTTTTGGAAGGAAAGCTGAGCATCGCTTTCCTCGTGTCTGTCTGTAGAACTTTGCGCACACTTCGCGCGGATGACCGTGGGTGCGCCATCCTGCGGGCAAATGTTTTTAAAACCACAACGTATTTTTCAATAATTCGCACCAAGTGCACTGCATCGGTTTTGCAATGATGGAGGACACGATGCGGTATTTTTACACTCAGCTTCGCTTCCGGAGCCTAAAGCATTTATCCTTTCGAGGCAATTTAAAATCGTCAGCAAGTGAGGATTTTTGGACGAAAGTCCTCTACAGTTCCTGATAAAATCTGCAACCACAAATTTTACAGTAGGGGGTCAAAATCGTGTCCCGGACGATTTCTCAGCATCCACTGAACGGATTTTTATCATTTTTCGCCTACCTGAGTCATTTGGCATGAGGATGACGCGGAACTCGAGAAATTTGAAAAATTTTACTTTTTACTTGTACTTTGTTCCCAAATATATGGTTTTTTCGCTGTTTTGGGGGTGTCAATTGTGTTGCACGTCATTTCAGCCAAACTATGGGACTTGGATTAACCAAAACGTGCACGCAGCAAGTACTTGTACCGAATATGATGCACGACTTTTCAAAAGTCCGTATTTCGTAAACACTTTGTTTGTATACACGATTGATTTTGAAAAATTGAAAAAATTGAAAAATCATGTCCGCAGAGGTTGTAGGTGAACCAATGTTCATAGCCAATCCAAATTTGGTGATAAACTACATCCTTGGATGCCATTAGTGCACATATTTTTAGAATTAAAAATTTCAAAGCACCTGGACTGAAAACGTGGAAAATAGATTTTGGCCAGTTGGCTTCATAGGGTCAAAATCCATTTGTGTCAGCAGACGTTGTGGGCATATTTTCCAACCGATCTCGACCACACTGCGCATTAAGTATGTCCTGGCATCGCAAATGATGCATGTAGAAGGATTTTGCTCTAAGTTCAAAATTGCGCGAACACGGAGCAAAATACTGAAAACCATCGAAAATGGACAAATTCAAGGAAAATGCAAAAAAGCGTCAAAAATGATTTGTGTAAGCAAGTCTTGCGACGATATTAACCAACAGATCTCGATGACATGTGGTATTTACGAGGACCTGACATCATAAAAGATGTACGTGCAAGGATTTAACCCTAGAATGAAATTTATGCAACCACGGAGCAAAATCCCAAACACCACCACAAATGGTCAAATTCTGAAATGTTTTTTTAAATTATCTGACTTTGTAGTGACTTTTAGATTAAAATCATGACCAGAGGCAATCAAAAACGTTACCCTGGACTTTCGTCCACCTAACCTGCTTGCAGGTGATCACGAACTCGTTAGCCTCCAGGCTTTTAAGTTCTCCATGATTCCAGTGTTTTCGATCCTCAGAAAGGACCCCCAAAAAGATGTCACTGGACTTGTATTTTTTTTCACTGAACCGATCTTAACCAAAGTTGGCCTTGCATAATCATTTGGTCCATAGATGATGCGGAAAAATTGGCTTCTCAAAATTCGCCCCCCTTCGAGTACTTGCCTTTGAAAAATACCTCTTTTTGGGTCCAAAATCGCAAAAAAAGTTCTCTTAATCGCTACAGCAAAAACTGTTCGACCGATTTTTGAGATTTTTTTCTCACTTGTAGTCCCTGACTATGTGACGATGCACGATCTTTCAAAACAAAAATCGGTAACGCCGTTTTGGAGAAATTTGACATCCCGTGGAGGACATAAAAAATCATGTGTGCAGGGCTGGTAGCCAAACGGCTTGGGTGATCATCCTAAAATGTTATGGGCATAATGTGTCCAAAGAGTGATGACTGCACCTGAAATTATTTTTTGATATTCCGATGATTACTACCAAAACGCCCTGCACACAGGATTTTCACTTTCGGGATTCGTGGGGTCTGAGGTTAAATATTCAAAAATTCGCCCTGGGCACATTTACCAACCGAGTCAGGTGTAGTTTGGCTACTAGCAGCAAAAACAAAGGTTCTTGATGTGTGCTAAAGGATTTGGAGCTGCCTCAAAAATTACGCCTTCACGGAGCACCCAACCAAAACCCCACGAAAAAGGACCGATTTTTCGAAAATTGAAAAATTTCAAATCTCTCTGAAATCTTTTTTAGATATCATAATTGGGTGAAATATAGCCTAACGCAGAGATCTTGTCAATCTGTACCTAACAAGGACATCGCCATGTCCAGGCGTAGCGTACTTTTCTTGCCATGTGTACCTTACTGCCCAAAAGGTTAAAATTTTCGTAAAAAAACTCACAAAATTCCTAATTCTGGAACCACTTGCTTTCGTTTTGTACCTTTTTAACAGAACAAAAACTATTCCAAATCAGAGCCTGGAGGCTACAGACCTGCTTGCAGGTTACCAACATTTTTGGAACGGAGTTCCTTTTACCCTCTGTTCAGATTTCCACTTTTCTCCCATCAGTCACACACATAGGCGGAAAGCGTGACTTTCGCGTTTCTCGCCCTCCTTTAAAAACTACTCGGCCGATCTGGACCAAATTTTTCCACGAACATGCCTTAGGGTCCGGCACGATGGGGTTGCAATTTGGTCGCCCAACTCAACCGCCTTCTTCTACTTGTGGTCTTAAAACCTGCTTTTTTGGCCATTTTTGACATATTAATGTGTCCCGTGGGCGTTCGTGTAGATCCTCTTCATCTATCTCGTTGATATCCATAACATAACTAGCAAACATGACAGCAATTATGCTCGCCGAAACCTCATTGAAATCGATGCCATACGAAACAAGTTACAGCCATTCAAATATTACTCATTTTCAAAAAAATGAAAAATCACTTTTTGGCTATTTTGTGTAAACCATTTGACATAAGTTGATGAAATTTTGCATACAAGACCTCTACCACATACGTCGACTAGTTAAGTTTCAATGTTTCGAATTTTCGAACTGCCCAGCAAAATATCGAGCTAGGTTAAATTTTACCGATTTTGCTTCATAGGGGTAAAAACCAAATGTGTCGTCAAGGCTGTAGGGCACATTTTCTAACCGATGCCAACAATATTTGGTAAGTTGCAGCTCCTAGTATCACTGATGACGCACGCGGAAGGATTTTGTGGTTGTTCAACATTTACGCCCACCCGGAGCAGTTTAACTCACCCCTTCAGAAATGGACGTTTTTTAGAAAATGCATAAACTTCAAATCCCTGTTTGATCTCTTCTCGAATAAAATTTAACTACTTGTCCTTACATAAATCATGTCTACATTGAACTCCGTTCCTCAGACCTGCTTGCAGGTTCTTTCTAATTTTTGGAACGGAGTTCCTTTTACCCTCTGTTCACATTTCCACTTTTCTCCCATCACTCACACACATAGGCGGAAAGCGTGACTTTCGCGTTTCTCGCTCTCCTGCAAAAAGTACTGAACCGATCCGGACCAAATTTTTCCACCAACATACCTTGGGGTTGCAGTATGATCACCCAGTTCACCCGGCTTTATGTATTTTTTTTCAAAAAACCCTCATTTTTGGCCATTTTTGACATGCAGAAGTGTCCGGTGGGTGTTCACCTATTCAGACTTCGGGGATCGCTATAAGCTTTACATAGTTACATACCGCACAGATGGACAATAATGCACGTCGAAACCGCATTGAAATCGATATCACAGAAAAAAAGTTATATTCAAATATTTCACTTTTTCAAAAACTGCAAAATCATGTTTTGGCGATTGTGAGCAAACCGATTGACGTAATTTCATGAAATTTTGCATACAATGTGTTATGCACATGCCTAAATGATGCAAGTTTCTATATTTCAAATTTTCGAACCACCCAGAAAAATATCGAGGTATGTTGAATTTTACCGATTTTGCTTCATAGGGGTAAAATCAAATCGTGTCCGCAAAGGTGTAGGACACATGTTTTAACCGATTCTCATATAATTCCGCAAATCGCAACTACTACTATCATTTATTATGCACGTACAAGGATTTCGTCGTAGATCAAAAATTACGCATACCCAGAACAATTTGCCGAACTCCTTGAAAAATGGAGGTTTTTAAAAAAACGACAGAAACATCAATTTGCTATTTTATCTCTTCTGTCCATAAATTTCACTATGCTACAATCAATTTCTCACACGTACATGGAACTCCGTTCCTCAGACCTGCTTGCAGGTTCTTTCTAATTTTTGGAACGGAGTTCCTTTTACCCTCTGTTCACATTTCCACTTTTCTCCCATCAGTCACACACATAGGCGGAAAGCGTGACTTTCGTGTCTGAACCCCTCCTGCAAAAACTACTCGGCCGATCTCGACCAAATTTTTCAAAAATCATACGTTAGGGTCAGGCATGACGCGGTTGCAATATGGTCGCCCAGCTCAACCGGCTTCCTGTACTTGCGGTCGAAAAACCGGCTTTTTTGGCCATTTTTGACATATCAATGTGTCCCAGGGGCGTTCGCGTAGATCCTATTCATCTATCTCGTTGATATCCATAACATGAATAGCTAACATGGCAGCAATTATGCTCACCGAAACCGCATTGAAATCGGTGCCATACGAAAAAAGTTACAGCCATTCAAATATTACTCATTTTCAAAAACATGAAAAATCACTTTTTGGCAATTTTGTCTAAACCATTTGACATAAGTTGATGAAATTTTCCATACAAGGCGTCTACCACATACCGCGTCTAGTTAAGCTTAAATGTTTCGAATTTTCGAACCGCCCAGCAAAATATCGAGGTATGTTAGATTTTATCGATTTTCATTCATAGGGGTAAAAACCAAATGTGTCGTCAAGGCTGTAGGGCACATTTTCTAACCGATGCCAACAATATTTAGAGTTTAGGTCATGCTGAATGTGTATGTTCGGGAGTGTTTAGAACAAGACTAAATGTGACTGAAGATTTTCAGAGATATTTGTATAGCCGTAGCTTAAATCATTGAACTTTCACTAAAAACACCTGTGTGAACTCAGGTGGACAAATAGAGCTAACTTTTGAATCCTCTTTTCAAAACAAGCCGCTTTGAAATTAGTGCTTGTCATAAATTGACTATTGTTTATCCCAAACAAATTAAGCCAACTTGCAGTCGAATAATTGATTACAATGTAGTGCGGTCGCTTGACCAAAAGTATTGTGTTCCGAATGAAGGCTTTATATACCGGACAATATACTTTCGATCAATAATAAAGGTTCGCTGCATTTTTAAAAGTATTACCATCTTAGATCTAGTTCATAATTATTGAATTTGTAGTCGCTGTAACGACTATCATGTATCTATTTTCTGTACTAGTTTTCTGTAGAAAAAAGAATATTTTTTTGCTGTATCAATTCGCTTAATACTCATCCAAGTTCAATACTATAAAAATAAATAATAATAAAAAGAATATGGACTTAAATTATAGATGGGAACTATAATATATTATGCAGGTACGTATAAAACTAAGGATGAATGAAGGAAAGAATGAACGTATCAAACTAATAGTTATGGCTTTCCGTTTCTCTGTATATATATATATTTCGACGTAGAGGTCAAACGACTAAATGAATTTACTTGAGTTTTTCACATTCTGCATACCGTTTTTCACGGCGCATCGGTGTGATTTATCAAAAGTGGACTTTG
>JAQGBH010005855.1:0-13504 GCA_034698265.1 Sminthurinus aureus | reverse complement strand
CTTTTTCAGTTGGGTCTGGCGGGTCACCCTTAGGTGATAGGGGGATGTTCTATAGGTCAAATTACTCAGAATTGCCTATAGTATTTTATAAAATTATCAAAATAATTTTATGAATTTTTGATTTCAAAAACCACAGGTCTTAAATAAATTTCCTCATTTGTATTGTAAAATTTCAGATGCTACATGTGTAATCGCTGTAATTCAAGATGAATTTCCAAAATGTAAACGGTGGTTGGTGGTTCTCGGCGTTTGTATTGGCTGTTTCTTTGTTGGATTAATTTACTGCACTCCGGTACGATTTTTACCTTGTAGAGTAAATTAGAAGTACATCAATTTTCAATTTTCAATTTTAATGATTTATTACTCAAAATCATTTCGACAAAATGAAATATGGAAAAATGAATAAGGACTCGTGATTGTTTTTTTTTTGTTTTTTGTTTGTTTTTTTTGTGAAGGGAGGAAGTTTTATGCTTCTACTCATTGACAATTTTGTGTCGAGTATTTGTATCTATTTTATCGTGCTGTTGGAGCTCATTGTTGCAGTGTGGATCTACGGAATGAAGAATCTTTGTAATGACATTACTTTTATGAGCAAGGCAAATGTGAGTTGGTACTGGAAAATTTGTTGGGGTGTAATCATTCCTGTCGCACTCACATTGATCATGATTTACTATTTCGTCACTTTTGAAAGTCCCACAGTTGGAGATGAACCACTCCCAAAAGTCGCCATGGGTAAGATTTCCGATTTTTTATTTTTTATTACCTGAATTCGTAAAAATACTATTTTAAATTTTAACTATTGGTGCATTTTGTATTTTTGTGTAGCCGTTGGAGCCCTTTTGTCCACGGTCATTCTCTCCATCATCCCCATCATGGGCATTCGCGTGATTTGCACTCGGAAAACTCATGTCAAATATAAAGTAAACATGAATACTTTTTGAAAATTGACAATATTCTTATGATAATAGATATATACTAATTTATAATTAATTATTAATTTCATTGTTATACTTCTACTTGATACTTAAAATTCATGTACACATAGAAATGTCGAGCAAGTTTCCATCAAAGTAAAGCCTGGGGTCCAAAAAATCCGGATATTCGAGCAGAATGGGAAGCTTATAAAAAGACAGTGCCGTATCGCTATCACCCCTGGAGAATGTGTCGTGGTAATAAGAATCCGAGTATGGCTCCGAGTGCCATTATGGAAGGGCCTAGTAACGGTTTAATAGATGTAACAAGGAAGGAAGAACGGAAATATCACATGGTGGAATATGAAGCCTCACGCAAAGACCATCTCGGCTATTTCGTCACTAAAGCCATGGCACAAAGACATAAAGAGAGAGAGAACATGTCTCTACCACGTCGACAACCCGTCATTGCTCGAATCATCAAGAGAAAAGGATCCAAAGAGAAAAATGTGGTCAAACGAGGAAAATCCAAATAATAAATAACTATTTTTGATTTTTTTTTCAAACTGTGTTTTACCATGAACGTTTTCCCTGATAATTGGATTAAAGAGTGACTATAAAAGTATAAATTAAGTGCGGAGGCTAAGTTAGGTTTTGTTTCAAGCTTCAATGTGGTTTTGTGCAGCAAGTAGTCTCAAGTTTCAATTTTTTTCAAAGTGCAAGTCACATTATTTTTTATTTTAAACTTAAGTTGCTACTTTTTAATTTTGTAAAAATAAATGAAAATTTTTTGTAACAAATTTCAGATTTTATTCGATCCTTTCTTTTACACCGTATGTAAAATACATGTAAATATTAAATATGCAAAGAGCATGCGATACAAAACGGTCGACCCAGATTCCAGATTTACCGTGTACTGTGTATAGAGTACATTGTTGGTACTTTTGTACAAACTTGGGCAAACATGTAAATCTAAGAAACGCTATTTTAAATTTTAAACGTTAACTGTTACGAAATGAAGTTGTCGGGAATAGGGAAAAGTACAGTATACTATAATGATATTGATAACCTTTCAACTTACAACTTATGTCACCGTACTTTGTGACATCACACACATTATAGAGTACAAAAGACGAAGCATAGACTAACATATTATATCATGTATCATGTACCGTATTATGTGTTTAAGTATTGTATGCGTGAAATAAAATTTTCGCTTGATTTGATTCAGCTAATAAATGATAAAGACGAAATGGCACAATTCATTCTTCATTCTATTATGTTGACTATTCACGTTCCCTGGATTCTTGAAGCTAGACACTTCGCTCACATTTTTTCCTTTTTGGTCACTCGCTATTTTGAGGAATGATCCATTTGACTCGAGACACGATGGCTATTTGTAGTTTAATTCCAAATTCCAACTTTTAAATGACATTAAAATCTCCCATTTAGGTCACAGGAGAAGGCATGTATCCTATAAATACAAAGATGATATGTGCAATGTACATTGTAGAGTGTAGAGTGTACACGATACATCCCACGTAAAATATTAATTGTAACATGGAACATGGCGCTAAATAAATTTATACAGAATAGAAATTGGCAATGGTCAACATTTTGCATTGTGCTTGTTTTTTTTTATTTATAAATTTAGTTTATAGTTTATATAGTTTACAACAGCAGAGATGAATATCTTGTTCATTCTCTGTGATCTGTGAGGAGTGACGAGTAAAGAAAATGGAAAATGTACAATGTATAGACTCAAGGTCGTGTACTTTTTAACTTTCGTTTATATGGAGTATATATGTATTCGTATTTTAGTATATTATACGGCTTGCAGTTTACTATTTGCTAGTTTCTGGTGCCTGCCAAACTGTATGTAGTTTTGTATTTTGTATGTTGTACTTATTCCGTATTATATTATATTATTATGTTTCAATAGAATTATAATACAGTGTGTGGTCATTTTAGCACACTTTTTGCTCCTTCTACTTACATGGACATTGGACATGCTACATCCTCTGTCCCCTGACAATGCTGAATGAACGATGGACGATGAGCGATATTTGCAAGCTACTGGAATGAACCCATTTAGGTTTATGCATCATGATTCATGATTACCATTTTTATCATTGTTTCTCGCGTCTCGCGTGGTCTACATCGAGAATCGAGATCAAGACATGTGTGTGACATTCTTTCCATATTCAAGATTCAAACTCACTAAACTGCCTCAAGTTTCCACATTATTTGTAATTTATATAAACTCAGTTTTTTTTGTAATTTGTGATATTTTGAAGCACATTGAACATCGTGTTGTGAATTATCAATTATTGTGATACACGATGTCCAATGTACAAACGGAAGAAAAATAAATTTAGAATTTACGCTTGACACTTGGAAATCGGAAAAGTGTTCTTTTTTTAAAGTTTAAAAAGCTTGTGATTAGTTTTTTCAATTTTTGTGATAAAAAGTCGTAAAATATAAAGTACAAAAAATGTCAGTAAAAGATGTTCGGACAAGGGATGAATGGTCATCACCCATGGAATTTCTTATGTCAGCTTTGTCTTTGTCCGTGGGATTTGGAAACGTTTGGCGATTTCCGTATGTAAAAATATTTTACATCTTAACACTTAATTTTTTTCCGATTTTGAGTTTAAAAAAATAATGAAATCAGACTAACGAATTGATTTTTTAAATTGTTTTTGTAGATTTGTAGCCTTTCAAAATGGAGGAGGTAATCAGCAATTAAGTAATTAGATTGTAAATAATAATCCAAAATCCAAAGGTGGGTACTTTGTAAATTGATTGTGTGATCTTTTTCGTTACTCATAGGGGCTTTTCTCATACCGTACATCACAGGTTTGTCATTTATTGCTGATAGATTCTTTTACAATGCACAATATGAAATACACTGTGCAAGTGTAAACGTTAAACTGTTAGCTGGGACCAGTGTAAAATAATTCATTTGTTTTTTGTTTGTAAAAATAGTCCTATTTTTTATTGGAAAGCCAATTTATTTTATGGAACTTATCGTTGGACAATTTTCCTCTTATGGACCTGTCAAAATTTGGAAAATGTCACCAATTCTCAAAGGTATGACTGTAATCTGTAATCATAATTATTGTAAAAGGTAAAAGAGTCCGTTGTCAGCTTTGTTCTACCGATTCTGTCTTAGGTTTTTGAGAAAATTTTAAAATAATCATTATTTAAAAATGTGCAGGTGTTGGTTTTGGTGAGCTAATTGCTTCGATTTCCGGAGTTTCCTATTATTGTGCCATATTAGCCGTCACCATTTATTATTTGATCGCATCCTTCCAAAAAGTTCTCCCCTGGTCAAAATGCAATCCCCTGTGGACAGACTACTGCTCGATTGATGATGATAATAATACTACCTTTGACATGACGCATAGTAACAAAAGCTTTCCAGAATTATATTATGAGTAAGTGTTTTGACTACTGTCAACAACAACAATAATAATTTTCAATATTAGTGCAAGGTCTAAGAATTTTCTGTACTTAATACACTTTTATACAGACGAGAAGTAGTTAAACAAAAGGATCAAATTAATGATGGTCTCGGTGCTCCAGACCTGAGTCTTTCTTTAGGCCTGCTTGTGGCATGGGTCTTGATTTTTGTAACATTGGTACGAATTCCACAAATATTTCATACTCTTTATATATAATTCAAGAACAAAAACGTGTAATTTTTCATTATTTCTCTGTCGTCTACTGTTGATTTATGATCTGTTTTTTATTTTTTAATTTTTTAATAGGTACGAGGAATTAAAAGTTCAGGGAAAATGGCATATTTCTACGCGTTATTTCCATACGTTGTTCTGTTTACTTTGTTGATTCGGGGGCTTACTCTTCCTGGGGCGATAGACGGCGTTAAATATTTCATTACACCCCAATGGGACAAAGTCCTCGATATTAATGTGTGGTTCGCAGCGATTACTCAGTGTTTTTTCAGTTTAGGGTGTGGTTTTGGCCCAATTATTATGAATGCCTCGTACAATTCATTCCGACATAATATTTACAGGTAAGATTTCAATTCACAACTTTTGCAAAACTTTTTTTCTTTTCTCAACTAGTAAATCCAAACTCAAAATACTAAAAAATAGTACAAATATGAAGAGCTTTCAAAATGTTGTTGTTTTTATAGGGACATGCTGATTATAACACTCATGGATACTTTTACCAGGTAAAACTGTGTACTGTCAACTTTAAAAAAAAACATCAAAACCCGCTAAATCTTAAACAATTGTTTGAAAAAATTGCTTTATTTTTTTACTGAATAGTCTCTTGGCGGGATTTACCATTTTTTCTATACTTGGAAGCCTATCGTATGAAATGCAGCTGGATATCACAGAAGTAACAAAGTCTGGGCCAGGTAGTTTTTGAAAAAACATTTTCTAAGAAAGAAGAAATGTGGAAACTTTTTAAAATGCTAAAATCTAAAAACTAAAATATTTTTATTATTTACAGGTTTGGCATTCATTTCATATCCACAGGCTGTCGCAAGATTTGATACAGTTCCACAGGTGATGCAAAATATAGTTCAAGTTGTAAAACTCAAAACCCTATGATTTTTTATTGAGAATTGAAAAGGAATTTTCATCATTTTTCTCTTTTTACTTGATTTAGTTGTTTTCAGTGTTATTTTTCCTCATGATGCTCACGTTGGGAGTTGGAAGCGCAACTTCTGTTTCCAATGGAGTCATTACAGTTATTTGTGATCAGTTTCCCAAATTACGGAGAATTTATGTCACAGCTGCAGTTGCTATATCTGGATTTCTCCTTGGACTTATTTATGTCACACCGGTAAGGAAAAGGAAAAGTTCTGAATTCTGAAGTCTGAAAAAAATAAATTTTAAAATGATTCTGGTGATATGACGGTGACTTTTCATGTTATTATTAATAATTTCCAGGGCGGCGGTTTCATGATCACATTAGTTGATCATTATGGAGCCAGTTTCATCATTTTTATCTGCGCCATGTTGGAAGTTGTAGGAGTAATGTTTATCTATGGCATGTCTAATTTCTGTCGGGATATTGAATTCATGTTGAATCTTCGTGTGTCTCTCTACTGGAAAATTTGTTGGACTGTAGTCGTCCCACCGACACTGATCGTCGCCTTGATCTATACTTTGATCAATTCTAAGGAGCTCACTCATAATGATCAAAAGTTCCCATCGAGTGCGATTAGTAAGTTCAATGTCTCAATTACTAATTACGGATTGATTCACTGTATATTTTACATCATAAATAATAAATAATGGATAAAATCTACACAATAAAAAAACAATCTTCTTTTTATTTTTTCTACAGTTTGTGGAACAATTTTATCGGCGATTTCGTTGTCCATCATCCCAATTTGTGCTCTTCATACAATTTTCACCAGAAAATCTTCATCATTTCTAGGCGTATGTTTTGATTTTCAATTTCCAAAGTCATTGCGTTGCTCAATTAATCTGCAAAATTCAGGTCAAAGAGTTTAAAATTTGTGTGCTCAGTAGTTCTTTAGTTAATTAGTGTTTTCTTTTGATTTATTATTAGAAATTGAAAGAATCATTAAAACCATCGAAAGACTGGGGACCGATGAATCCCGCCACACGTGAACAATGGCAAACATGGAAAAAACAAGAAATCCCACTCTCAACGTTCTCATAAAAATTGACTCAAAAACCTTGTAAACTTGCTGGCAAGTAAAAAAATTCAAATTTATTTTACTGTAAAAAATAAAAATCACATGTAATTCAAAACTACTCTTTCTTCTATATTTAGCCGCTTATTTTCATCATAATTTTACTTTTTACTGTATAAGTACATCAGAGGATTATTTTGAATAAAAAATTAACGGTTGCACATGAAAATGATTGTTTTTAAATTGATCAACAAATAATATTCTGATAAAAAATAGCAGATTGAACAAAATAAACCAGAGGAGCTTTGAATTACAACTAAATCACAACAAAAAATGTGTTTCAGTTGCAAAATAGAGATGAAAAACGTAAGAACAACAAAAGTTTCTAAAGAAATTCACCAGTCTCAAGTCTCAAGAATTTAAAGTTTCTCTACTCTGCTCCTGTTTCTGTGTTGGTGGCTGTTGCCTGTGGTTTTTTGTGTTCTTTGTGCTGTCTAGGTTTTTGTGGTACGACTCTTTGACTCGCCCGAAGGATGTGACTATATGCGAGATGAACGACCACTTGCTGTGGTTCCGTTTCCGTATAGAGACCAACTTTGTATTCAAGGTAGAGTGCAAATGAGCAAACACCAAAATACACGTAGACGACAGCCATGATGATACAAAAGGTGGTATGCAAATATGCAAAAATGTAGGTGAGGAGAAATGCAAGAATGAGGAGCAAAATGGCCAAAAGTAGATTCAAACCAAAGTGAAAGATGCACAGCGTTTTTTTCTTCTGTGTAAAAGTTTTCAATAAAAATCACTGATTATTTACTATTCAAATTTCAAAATGCTTTCTTTTAAAAAGAAATGAAAAACTAAAAAATATCAACGGATTACAAGTTTTTGTGCACATTTTACTTGTTTAATCCCCATTAAAAGAACAATTCCAGAGATTTCAGTGCCGAATATAAAGAGTCCAAAAATTATTTCCAGTACTGTGAACAGATGAAAGATAAAAGATAAATTAGCATAGAATTTTTAATGATCATCTTTTTTCTGTATTCTTTATGATTATCAATTTACTTAGAGCCCATTCATTTACAGCTTTTGCCCATGTTTTGGGGTTGATATCGTCATTCATGGGGTGAAACCAGTCCGCAACTTGCCCAATATTGATCTGAGCAATGTCATACGGTGACAAGGTTGTTGAATTCATAGTTATCGTACTATTTCCATCGCTTTCAGCGTCCTCCTCTTCAACTAATTCCATACCTTTGAAATTTTCGTCCAGCCCACGAGTGACGAGGATGTAGACGCCAACAAATACAAGCATCACAATCCAAGCTAACTGAAACAAAGTCACATGTCATGTCCATCTACGAATTTCAATTATTATTTCACCACATCAAAATATAATATGTTTAGTTGCGTGATCTGATTTCTGATCTTATTTCTCACTATACTCACAGCTTCAAAAAATCCAATGTATTTACAGTGATCTCTCAAAGAACAATCTTCACAGATGCAATAGTGACACGGATCTAATTTCTCATGGGCCTTTTTTTCATTCGCTTTCTTTTTCTCCTGATCTTTCTCATCCTCAGAACTTGTGGAAAAGATACTGACAATCTCCCGTTTTTCCTTTTTATCTGCATTTTGAGGCGGGGTTGTTTGGGATTGTGGTTGCTTCGGATCATCTTTTTTACCCATCGTCAATCTTCAATCGTCGCTCGTCGCTGCTGTATAAAAATGATCAAAACTCCGAATTCGGAGTTTAAAATTGTTTGCAGTCAAGTAGATGAAATTTTACACTCTAGACTCTAGACTAAATTAAACCACAAAATTACACTAAATCTATGACAATTGACAATGTAATGCCGGCGGAGTATATATGGTATGCAGTTGCAGCAAGTATTAAATAAATATTATGTACAATTTCCCCTGAACCCCGAATGGTAATCGGAATTGGAAAATCACTAAATCATTACTTTTGAATTTGGCGCTTTTATTCAGTTTCAAATTTTGTATAGAGTTATGAATAGTTTGAAGCCGAGGATGAAGTTTCAGAGCCTGAGAATTCATCCATGTTTTCCCAGTCATCAAAGTCCTCCTCATCTGTAGCAGAATCGGAGGTGACCTCCGTTTCTATATTTTCTGTATTTGGAGATGATGATGGAGCAGTGTAGAAAAGGTCCTCGTCCATTTCTGTGTCAGCGATTGTTCTAATTCTTGTGTTTGAGCTTCCCTCTGGCTGCGTAAAAATTGGGTTAGAATTAGGAAGTGAATTGATCATACTTATAATACTTTGAGCACTTGAGGAGGACTCATATTCTTCCGTATCTCCACTGTCATCCTCAGTACTGTCGGTGTTTCCGTTTTCATCTTCATTTGAATCACTTTCATCATCTTCACCAGTAATTCCCGCATCAGTTCCAGTTCTAGCTCCAGTCCCAGCTCTGACTTGGGATTCGGTTTCGACTGCATTTAACGCCACAAACTCGATAAAATTAAGTCTAAGTATGAGCTCGGTGAAAGTTCCTTCATATCCAATGATCCGCATGACAGCCATGAAAATTACGAACCAAACGAGGATGGAAACAACAGCCAAGAGAAAATAATCATTATCCACGCTATCCCCGCCTTCATAAAAAATGTACGCGGTTACAAAAGAGAGGAAGAATTGGACAACGGACGTCAGATTTACACTGTACAAACCGCCAAATAATTCAGTCTATAATCAATAATCATATAAAATTTCAAAAACTGGTAACTGATAATGGGAATTTTGAATTTATTGAATATATTAAAAATTAAAACTGAATTGATGTTCAAATTTCAAGTTATTATTGAAATTTGAAATTTGAAATTAAATATAAAAAAGTGTGAATCTGAATGTACTTGTTGTTCCAACATTGAATAATCCTCTGGAGTTTCACTGCTTTGAAGGTTGTGATTTAGCGCATGTTCTCTTCGAAATTTCTTCAACTTTAGCCGTTCTTCCAGTGAAGTGTTATTCACAATCCGAGGATTTCCAACCGATGTTTGAATTTCCGACCGTGTTCTCTTCAATTGAGGTCCAACTGGTTTAGTCGGAGGCATCAAACTATCTTTAACAAAGAAATAAATCTTTTTTATACTTTATACTCTACACGTTTCATGTCTGGGATAATGAGCAAATTAAAATTAAAAATGCTGTATTATTTGATATTCAATATTGGAATATTTGTTTTGGATTTTGGAATAAAAGTATTACGGCGTTTACTGTTTATGTACTTCCGAAAAGAGTTGCACAAAGTTCTTGAACAGGTTGATAAAGTTCCGAGAGGAATTCGTCTACGCAGTAAATCCGCTGTGTTTTGAATTTTTCAGGTACAGGGTAAAAACAGGTGGGACAAGTTCGAGTGTACTCAAACCATTGGTTAAGACAGTGAGTGCAGAAATTATGACCACATTGAAGACAGACGCAGTCAATAATTACTTCATTACAAATCCCACAAACGAAATGGAGGTGAAAAAGTGCAAGGTGAATGGATGCCTGGAGTTCCGGTGGAAATCGATTTCCATCCTTTTCCTTACCATTATTCTTTGCATTGACATTGTTACTGGTACAAGTGCAATGAGGGTTATTACAGGAGCGTGCTTCTTCAAATTGTGTATTCTCAGATCCAGATTCAGATGCAGAGGAGGTGGAGGAGTCACTCTCAAATCCATTGTATTTGTACTCAAATTCAGCTGTTGAACTCATGTCATCTGTGTCTTGTGACCCTGACGATGATGATGACGACGAGGATAGGGAAGACGGTTGTTGTACTGGTACTGATGGTGACGTTGAATTATTAGAGTCATAGTCCGGATCAGAATTAGTGGAATTTCGGCTCGGATTAGAATTAGAATTTGTAGGTGAATCCAGGTAAATGGACGGCGGTGGATGATAGTTGTAGTTTATGTGACTACTTTGAACAAAATGAGTGGATGAGAGCGAATTCCTATTGTTAACATTAGTCTGATGAAGAGAAGGAAGAGGAGGATGCTGTAGCGGCTGCGGATGTCTGTTTGACCTGGGATCCGCTCGGAAATCTTGCATTTCTCATGGAGGAGTTTTTGTCTTCCTGTTGACTGCAAACTGCAACTACTGATTTGAGATTTGGGGGTGAAGAATAATCATTTCCATTGATTTTGGAGTCACAAGTCACAATGATAGCACATGAAACATGAAATATTTTACGTAAACAGCAAAAATTTTCTACTTTCCACATTCCATTCCACACATAAATATACACAATTCAAAATTCATAATATGAAATATGAAATAATGTGACCTCCTTAAATTTTGATATGTATTTTGTAATTTATATGGCAACCATGTTTTGTAAACATTTTTAACTTACACAAAAATTAAAAACGTGTGCATCAATCATCAATGCCCCAAAAATATACACAATTGACTGATCCTTTTTACTTGTTATTTGGGATTCGCAAGGAGAAATGTGACAGAAGCCTCCGTAATAAATTTGATCATGAGTAGAACCATCCTCTTGTCTACATAATAAAAATCATTCATACAGATTTTCAAGGATGGAAGGGAACGAAAAGTCTTGCCAAGTACCGTCTTATTTCGAATACTTGTACACCCCGAGATGCTATTTAGTGCATAGTTTAATTCCATACTCCGACTGTGAAACTGAGCGATGAATGAGAACATGAGAGAAATGAATATCGTACTGATAACTCCGACAGCCCCAAGGGCCAAACTAAGAATTCCATCCAGTCGGATAAATCCATAGGTACAAAAGATTGCCATACAAATCACAATTATTTTGGCAGCGGGTAGGATGAAACTCCCAAACATTCTATGCTGAGCCTTCAACAGAATCCGAATGTAACTGTGGACACGGAGGAGTCTTACGGCTGTTTGTTCATCAAAGGTCGTCGGAGTGCACCAGCACCTGGTGATGTGGAAAAAAAACTTGTAAAGATTCTAAACTAAACGTTCTTTTTTCATTTTTCATTTTTCAACTGTTTCCTATATGCTGTATGCTGGTCTCACAATAATTCGTGGATGACTTCAAGGGAGGAAAAGATAAAGGGTAGGCTGCTGAAAATGATGAGGAATGCATTGCTAATGTACATAAAACCAATGTACACTATAAATCCAGCATGTAACACTTTTTCAAAGAGAGTCAATGGTCGCTGGAGGATGAAGCTGAGAATAGATGAAATTGAATCGGGAGAATCCGTCCGAAGTGACAAGAGAGAAACCATCAATACAAACATGAGAAGGAAACCGTAGTGTGTAAATTCTATGTAGAGCCGACAAAGCATCATCAATTTCCCTGCATTCTTCAGTCTTGAATTAACTAGAAAAATATATAGAGAACACCACGTGAATTCCAACTTACCTGAATTTTTAATTCTGAATTCTGGAAAATAAAACTAAAGTAAACTTAACTGAGAACCATTTTTTAGAAAAAGGAAAATCTTTCCTTTTTGAGTTTTACTTTTGTTTTTGTATTTTTATATTTTTCACTTACTTTTAAAATTCCCCATGATTTTCAAATAGGAGCAGATAAAAGTGGGAAAATAGACAATGTTCAACATGATAAACAATTGAAAAATCACAGGGAATAGGAAAAGGACACAAATGAACCGTGTGTACAATTGTAGATAAATCTCCACCTCCGCCTCCTTCTTCACTGTATTTACTTGAATACATCGGACAAGTATATAAATGTAGTGACTCAGTACGACGAAAGCATGAAAACACCAAATTAATTTTTTATTCCTTGATTCCACCAATTTTGGCCCGTTCTTCCACTCATCCCATGTGTATGGATGACTGTGGATTTTCTCTCCGAATTGGAAGGCTTTCTTTATATAGTATTGAATTTTATCTGAAATTAGATTAGACATATGGGTATCTTTTTTATATAAAACTAATACCTAATCACTAATCACAAATCACACCACGGCATATTATACAAGTCACAAATCTGTGAAAAAAATCACTTGTCGTTAGTCTATCGTTAATCGTTAGTCCACATTGCTCATATTGCACGTGCAACTTCACTGGTGTTTATCCAATGGTGAATTGAGAATTGGTATAAGATGTTATTAGAATTGCCGTATATCAAGAAAACTAAATACTGCTGAATACACAACGTGACCACTCGTTTTTCATTACACATGATATATTATGTTTTTTATTCTATGTTATTTTATATGACTGCTACACAGGAATTACGACTTAAAAGAAGGAAGAAGGAATAGCGAGGCAAGAATCAAGAATCATGAAGGATATTGTCGAAACAGAGTAGGCGCTAAAAATCGGACAGTGTTCATTACGGGAATAAATCAATCAGTTAATCAATGATATTAAGTATTGAGCATTGAGTATTGAGAGTTGAAGGAATAATAATTCAATTATACATGTGCCATTATATCCGTTTCGTAATCCTTTATCCTGCTAAAAATAAACTTTGCTTGCTTAATATATTATTCTATGTATATTGAATATCGGATGCATACAAGATAAAAGTAGCAAAAAATAATACCGGTATAATTATTAATTATTAGTGTACCCTTTTCATATGTACGATGTAGTCTCATTCTATACAAAATGCAAAATAAACCATAGCCATCGGTCTAGTCTGAAATCTGAACTTGCGAAATATGTCTATAAAGGACATGGGACGCAAGTAAAGGCTATTTTGCCCCCCGTCCGATTTGGCCCAAATTTTGCACAGATGTACTTTAGACCATGGGGAACAATGTTTGTGAAGTCATTTTAAAAGTGATTGACCCCTTTGACCTCTGGAGGTCATCAAAGTTCAGAATTTTTTGTTGGACTTTGACGCCGTTTAAAGTTTTTATTCAATATTTTGTAGGTATTTTTACACTAAAACTCATTTTACACGTAAACCTTTGAAGTTAGACACATAATACCTTCACAACAAATGATCAGCAT
>JAQGBH010005854.1:0-13505 GCA_034698265.1 Sminthurinus aureus | reverse complement strand
TTGAAATTTTGAGGGTAGTTAGTTCTTGTACTTGGCTACTTGAATATATAAATAAGTCATTTTCGGCGTAAACTAGGGAATCATGGGTTTATCCATACTTTGACTCAAATAGTAAATAGCTTCAAGATTTAAGAAAAAACTATATGAATAAAAAAATCTCTTTTTAAACACAAGATCATCTCAAATTACAAATGCAAATTCAAATGTTGTATGAAAAATTAAGACTTATTATTAGTACCCATACTTTATATCTATCAGTACTGCTAACATGAAACGTCAGGATGACCGGAGCCAGCAACAAAGAACTATGAACTTTTCAAATTTTAAGCCATTTCTATAAATTAAACCTCTTACAAAAAGTTTTTCAGTCTCTAAAATTTGCCGAAATTCACTCGCACCCAAACAAATTTCCCGGATTTGATTTTTTGATTTTTGATGCTGAAATACCGTCCGAGTTTCAGGATCAAACAATGTTACAAGCGAGATTTTATACAGAAAAGCTTTTGACATTTGACGTTGAAAAAAATTCTTGTATTCTTGACAATAAAATTTTCTGTCCAATCAAAATTTAAAGGCCTTTATGTAAAAATTTTCTCAAAAACTAGAGTAAACTTCTCACCTTAATTGTTGTCCCATTTTTCTCTCTGGCTATATTATTGATGTGAATTTTTACCTGCGGCTCCGGACAATAAAATATTCTTTAAACAAAAATCAAAATTGATATTGAAATATGTGGATTTAGAGTTTAGAATGTAGTCATCGTTTATAGAGAATGTAGAGGAAGAGCAGGTATAAAGTATTTGTAAAAAGTTCTGAAAAAGAGCTCACGGCAAAATCAAATGAGGTATAAAAATGAATGAAAAATGTCGACAGAGAGAAGACTATGTGAAATGTGTACACTATATACTATATTATATTGTACATATGACATACATGTGTAGGTCCACAATATATTATAAGATATATGCAGAAACATGCACAATTATTTTGACATGAGAAAAGGTGAGGCTACCTTTCATTCATACACATTCATACACACACACAGAGGAACATTTTCACATATCACATTTCAAATCCACAAAAGAAACAAATGTACACACTACACACTATACAAAATTTGAATCCACCGAGTACTATAGTACTATGAGTTTATGGGATAAAGATTTAGATGATATTATGATATGTGGCTGATGGCTGATGGTTAGCAAGAATATTGAAGCTGGATGTTGGAAACTGAGCTAATGTGAATAATACACTTGTAGACTTGTAGCCTTAAGTCTCCATTGGATATGAAGATACCTATGATAAACATGATGATGATATGTAGTACTGTAGAAAGAAAGAAGAGCAGAACAGAAAATTCAAATCAAAATCTCTGACTGTACACTGTTCGCTGTTCACATAATATGTAATGAAACTAGAAACTAGCTTCCAGGTATAAATAAAAAGAACATTTAGAAAAATGAAGAAGAGCCTCAAGGGTATTATGATATAGTAAAACTAACTGATATAGCCGGTCATTTTGACCCCGAAAACTATTAATGTATATACATAATATATTATACTACAGTCCATTTTCATATGTATGCAGACAAATATTTATTCGTATTATAATATTTGAGTAGTCTGGTTAGAGTATAGTCTGTATTCTGTAGTCTTTGCATAAAGGCAGATAAAACTGCAATAATTAATTCATGTAACAAGAAAATGGACTTGAAATGAACGAGATATCACCATCAGCATTCTTATTGTGGTGATGTTTGTGATGATTGTTGGTTCTTCCTCCTTCAGTTTTGACTTTTGACTTTTGACTAAATTTCCAACTCACTTGAGTTGGTGAGTTGGTGACCTCCAGTCATCACTTATTACTTATTATGTTTTTTGACGACTGACTTGGTTAAAATTAATAGTTTGTAATATTGTGAGTAATTAAATATTCAGAATTCAGTATTTATGCCCATGTAATACGTAATGTGTAATATGTAATGAAATGTGTCAGCAGGGGGAACTTTTTTCCGTTCAGAATTTTCAGTGTTTCAGTGTTTTACAGTTTCTTCAGTTTAACACAAAGTTAATTAAAATTGACAGATCTGTAGCAAGCCAAACTTCTTCTCGTACTACTAGTTACTAGTTATAGAAAGAGCACAGCTTTCTGAGCATCAAACATCATTAGTTTTTTGTTGTAAAGAGATGATAAATAATGAGCGTCGCTTCAATTAATAAGCCCAATTATTATAATGTGAAATTGGTTTTAAATTTGATCACAGTCCTATTTATGAAGGATGTACAATGTACAATAATATACAATAATATACAATACACAGGATACAAAAAACATAAAATATTATAATACAGTATACAATATTCTTAAATATTAAATCTGTAAGGTACATACATATACGAAAATGTGTAACTTAAATTTTAAATTGTTCAGTTTTATTACATCTCTGTGTAAAAAAAGTGTTGTGTGTTGTGTGTACTTAATACTTAATTTCGCACCTTGTTATTGTTTGGATTTTTCATCATTTTCATCATCACATTAGACGTAAACACAGCATACTTGCCCATTTGATTCATCGCAATCAGTTCCACGTAATTTTGGCGCATTGCCACAGTTGGCTGGTGCAGTGCACTCCCCTCCTCGATTTTTGCATGAAGTGTCAGAGTCAGGAACTTTGTACATAAAATTCAGAAATATCATACATGAAAATTGAATATTATAAGAAAACATGATTTACATGCATGTAAAAATAAAATTAAGCACATTCTAAAAATATCATGTAAAAATATAAAAGATGGATTTTAGTTTAACATCTCACCTCCATAACAGCACTCTTGACTAACTTTACAAGCACGGGGATTTGGTTTTTGTACTTTTAGATGAGAAGGGCACTGCCCAGTGGACACGCAAATACCTCCACTTCCATCTTTTTAATTTAATAGAAAAATAATTGAATTAATCTCGAGATCTTGTATTTCATATAAGCAACTTGTTTCATAACTGTTTTCACTTTGTGTTCCGACACTCAAAATTTAAAATAGAAGACAGTGTTCGTGTATATTTAAAGCCTCACCTTGACAAGTTGAGTATGAAATTTTTCTTGATTCGGGATTAGAACTAGACAATTTTGCATTTCCTTGCTGTGGTGGGCTATCAAAAAAGGCTGATGGAATGTCATCTGAAAAAATTCATCCGTTACATAAAACAATCATTAGTATATTGTCTAATAATAAATATGTTTTTAATGTACATCTTTTTTGAACACATGTTCAATAATTATTCTTAGAAATGATTGTTACACAATTAAATACCTTTATTTTCAAATGTCAATCTCAAGTTCCCAGCCTGTGATTCACTTTCAGTACTGTTATTGTTTGTACTATTTCTGGTATTTCGATAAAGACGAGATGAACTGCCGAATACGCTGGTGACATAAACGCACAGCACTGCACTGACCAGCACAACTATTTTAAATCCCATTTTTCAACAATTTCAAAATTTCAAAAATTATAAAGTACAACACTGTTATTTCTATTTTAAAAACAGGCTGTAACTACTAACTGTATGAGAGGAAAAAAGAAAAAAAGGATTCACGTTTCTTTCTCTCTAAATGCAAAGGTTGACTGAGTGACAAAATTTATGACACTGAGGTTTTTGTAGCTGAACAAGGTAAAAATTTACACAATTCCAACAAATATATGTACATGAATATTTAGTATTCAGTCAGTCTATCCATTATGTCCATTAGGGTATATTGGTATATCCTTCATTTCAGTCAAACAAACACTCGTATATTATATTTTATATTATATTATGGTAAATGGTAAATATTGCATGTTATCTTCAAGTCCATGACAAATTTACAAGAGAAAATGCATAAACGTAGTATATGCCCAATGCCCAATGTTTACTGTACATAATCAATATGTGTACATTGTACATGCTTGAATCTGTTTGAACACATTAGACGTACTAATTCATTGTTTGAAATTGGACACTCACTTTATTTTTACTCTCCTTGACATTTCCACTGAATCACCAACATCAACATGCAGTACTTACTACTTACTACTTACATATGCACGTCTACAATCTACGATCTATGAAATGTTGAGCGTTAAACGTTATGTCACGTAAGCATAATACATAATATTTACAGTCTATATTATGCATTATGATTCGTTGTAAAACGTAAAACTTGCAGCTGCTTGTAAATATTTATTACATATTCATTAAATGTATTAGATGGAATCATGTTTTGGAATCACACCTTCAGATCTCATAAGGAAATTCGTAGAGATGGGAGATGGGAAATCCCACGCTCCAATGAAAAACTCGGATTTAACTATCTTAAATTAATACTGAGAAGTTTTTAAGCTATCATAGTGTACGTATTATGTATTATATTTTGTGTATTGTGTACTGCATACGCTGCTCGATCTTGAAGTCGTTTAATGCATGCATTCAAATTGTAAACTAATATAAACTATAATATTTTCAGTACTTAAATTGTTTACCAAGTTTTCGTTTTAATACAAACACTTGGGTCGTGTTTATTGTTTATTTCAAGTTTCAAGTAGACACTATTCATCGAAATTCGAATGAGGAAGTCGAGATTGTTTATGACTATTTCTCTATTGGAGTTTTTACGATTCTATTTTCAATGCATAAACGTGTATTGAAAATAGATAGTGTGTATTGTGTATGGTATATTTGGATGCCACATCTGCGTGCAGTATGCAAAATTAAACACAACGCTTCATTCTAGCATGTTTCGATTCCAAATGCAAAAAAGCGGAAGTATTTTTAATACCATGCTTGGTTGAGCACTGACAAATGGGAACGCAATGTGAATGCTGAATACATAATATTTATTAATTAACGATTAATGAAATACCTACACGTTTTTCTATGCACCGTGCATGGAATGGGTTTCACTTGTAGATGCGTTTCCTCTCTTCCGCTCGCCTCTGTTCCCTACTACTTTTCATTTTTTCATTTGGATAGTAAACTGATATATATATACATAAATAGTAAACAACAGTGTGTCACGTTAAAAAAACCTTAAAAATATGAAAAGTATAAAATATATCTCGAAAACCTGAACAAGGTGTATTAATAGAAATTAGAAATATATTTAACCCTGCGTTTATGAAAAACAAAAAACAATGGCTCAAGTAAATAAAAAACAATTTAAGATCCATTTAAAATCCTCGACGGACACTTTTACCGACTACCAGTCTCAAGTCTCAAATTACATATGAGTAATGCAAACACATGAAAAAGTGTGCTTCATGCTGATTGTATTTGATCAGTCTGCTATTAATTAATTTTAAGGTGTTTACATTTTACATGCCCTTGTCTTGACTGTCGAATTTCTTGAAGTACTTCTTTCACATTAGTACACCTTTTCAAGTTGTTTGTAGTTATATTTCACTTTTGTTAAATTTATATTTAGACAACTTTCGCTTTCACCGTAGCTGTGCTCAAAATACAAAATGAAGTACTCTTAAAAGCATGTTCAAAGCTCAAAATCCTTAATGCAATGAAATTATTTATGTCGTGCTCTAAACTCAAAAGCACATAAATGATAAATACATGTGCATTTATCTATTTATGTATATTCACTTTGTACGGTCACTGTAGTTTGATATCAAACTTTCTAAGGTCAAACTATTTATCTGTACACATGCACGAAAATTTTAAACTAGCTTACAAGCATGTTTAATTTTTAGTAGCTAAGATGTGAATGAGATTCTTAGTATGAGCCATGATCAAGGGCGAAGTAAACTAGGGCAAACGGATATTATAACAAAACAAAACTACAATCATATTGTACAAATGATACAATCAGCATTTGACTAACGCAAGTAGTGAAATTGTAAACGACAAGGTAATCACAATTACGCTACATGAAAAAATGCAAAACAATAATACATGAGCGTTGTCGTAGTTTTCTAATTTATCTCAATTTATCTCGGGATAATATTATTTACTATTCTTTTGTAGTAAGAAAAGTACAAATTTTTATAACATACAATACATTGTATAAATTTTGGTATAATACAATAAAACGAGTATTCAACGTTTAAATTATTATAATCATCATGGATTATTGTTTAGTATACTTTATAAAGTTTTTATAAAATGCAACTTTCCATAGGTATACCAAGTGCAGTACATACATTTTTCATTACCATACATGTAATATGTAATATAAGGCAAGATAGGCCAAGTTTATAATCGTACGAGAGTATACTGTATTGCATGAAAATGGAATTGAATTCCATAAATAACAAGTATCCTATAATAATTTTGTAAATCTTTCGTTTGAATTGTTGTTTTACTGTAAATCACTAAATACAACATGTCTTTTGTATTTTTTAACATAACAATATAATATATGGATGATAATAAAACTTAATAACCAATATAGCTGGAAGATTTTACTCACATAGATGGTTTGGCTTGTTTTAATTCAAAATTATAAGTTACTGTGTGTAAAGACTTGCAGCAAAGACGATATCCCTTTTGATACATTCCGATGCTGCTTCCATTTTCTTTTTCAATGAAGGATCTCCAATAATACGAGCAGCATCTTTCACATCCCGTAACATTTCATCAAGCCTTTGAATAGTTCTTACAATCAGTCCTTCTTGTACTTCTGTCAGTTTCATTATTTCAGCAAATTCCTGTTATACAATGAAACTCAAATTTCAAAAATACCGCAAGTAGACCACACAAAAAGTTTTAAAAAGTTCATAATATTTGACTTAAGAATACATAAGAATTTGATATAATAATTACCTTGCCCTTTGCCCATTCATAAACAACTTCAACAAGTCCAAATTTAAATTGTTCCACATAAGCATCAACAGACTCACTAACTTGACAGTCTCGCTGTGTCATGCCAATCGATCGCGCTAAAGCTTTAATGTCTTCTATTTTCTGTACAAAAGAATGGAAAAGAATTTTATGATACATGCAATAATTGATAAAAGAAACCTTACAAAAGTCAAAACTAATTTTAATAAAGGGATGAATATTTTTCATTCTTTTTGCACTATGTGCACACATACTTGTTTTAAATGAAATCCTTCTGGAAATTCTGGTTCAGGTACATTCTTGGTTTCAAAAACCATACATGACAAAAGAGCTGCAATTTCTTCAGGTGGACAATCTGATAGTACATTGTTTAGAACCATTTCTGTTACCATAAGTTCATTTTGATTACCCATTTCACAAGCCACACGCCCTTTTAATTGAACTGGAAAAACAAACAAAATAAAAAAAGACATGTTTTACACATAAATTATAAGTTAAGCATGAATTTAAAACTTCTTTTACATCACCATTGTATGTTTATATTAGAAGTAATTTTTTTACCTAGATTCTCTCCATCAATGTAACCTAAAGTTCTCAATACATTGATTCTTGCTTTATATTCTTCATGAAGCCTTAAACTATTTGGAGATAATAAGAATTTCAAACGATCCTTTTCATCTTGCAGCTTCATAAAGCAGTATACAGTTTTGAACTACAAAAAGAGTACAAACAGGTTTCATTTTGAATTCTTCAAGTTTTGGAAATTTTAAAACATACAATTTTTCAAAAATGTGAAATTTGGTATTTTAAAAAGTTTAAACATAGAAATTTTATTACATTATTCTGGTATACAATTTAATTTTTATCTTACGTCTAATATAAAGTTTGGTGTACCAATACGATTTGAATCTTTTGTACATTCATATTCTCGTTCGTGTAGTTCAATAAATTTTTGCATGAGTGCAGCATCTTCAAATGTTATCTCGTATGGTGCATTGAAAGTATGGGGAGTGTCAATGAGGTTAGCGTATCTCATGGAACAGTCATACAAATCTCTCACCAGTCTATCAACACTTGGCCCAGGAGCTCGATTACTACAATTTTTGTGAAATAAGATAAGAAAATGGTAAATAAATAATGTTCTTGTATGCCTTTGATTTTGTACACATCATGTACAAGTAATTACTTTTAAAGAGTTGTTGACTTCGTTTACCTGAATCGAGGAGTTTCACGTGTCTTGACATCATTGAAAATGATATCAGTTTGATCTACTCGTAAAACTCTATCTAATATGTGCAGAATATTTTCTGCTGGTACTGCAATAATTGCATGCTTTGGACACTCGGTAGTCATCGGGTCTGGTAGAAATTCAAATAAAGATTGAGGACATTGAGCACGATACAAATAAAGTTGAAATTGCCTGTCGAGTTCTTCTGCAGCTTCATCGAAAAATTTAGCATCTGGCCAATCAGCAACAGAGAGTCCTTGTTGTTTTGTAGTTTTATTGTCTGCAGGTGATACAAGAGTTAATAGTCTAAAGATTCTAACTAACTGTCCATCTGTTTTAGTCATCATATGTTGTAAAATTACTCCAACTCTGGAATTGTAGAATGGATATTTTTCAAATACTACTAAACGACCAATAACTAGCTGCTTCAACACTTTGGCATGATTAAATTGATAGCTCTGTAAATTAGAAAAAAAACCACACATATTCCAAATTTTAGTGCATAATTATTATATCGGTAACAATTAACTGCAGATTGTTTATTATTAGATCGTACGTCTAGTATTTGTTTTTACTGAACACAGATGAGTAATAATAAAATTAAATGTGATTATCTATAATATATGAAAATTTTCCTCTGTAGCTCAATTGATAAGAAACATGGCAATACAAATAATACATATATTAGAGAAAAATTGGAAATAATAGTTACCATTAAGCCGGAACGAAGAGTTAGATATTTTCTAATTCGCACATAACAGTCACTAAGCTCATCATTCATAGGTTCAAATTCCAACTCATTAAGTCTATCAGTGACAATTTTAAGTTTATCTTTAATGTCTTCAACTTTTAAACTTTGAGATCCAGCCTCCAAAAAGCTTCTCTTCATTACTTCTTCTACAGTTAAACTTTCAACTCGAAGTAAATTCAATATCATACTATAAGTAAGACGAAATTGTGATGCTAGTTTAGCAGCTTTTCCCAACATCATTGTTTCCAAGTCGTGGATTTCTGGTACATTTTGTTTACATAAAAGTATGACTGTTCCAGTTGTATCTAAACCTCTTCTTCCAGCTCTACCAGCCATTTGAATATATTCTGCTGGATTTAAATCTCTAAAACAAGTTCCATCATGCTTTCGAAAACTATCAAATACTACTGTTCTTGCTGGCATATTAACTCCCATTGCAAAAGTTTCTGTGGCAAATAGCAACTGTAAAAATAAATTGTTTTCAAAAAATTTATATATATTTTCAGTTTTTGTTTTCTTAAAAAGGGGTAGTATATTTTTTAAAGTGAAACATATAAACATAAAGAGAGTAGTTAAAATGGCTGAAATACCTTGACTAATCCTTTTTGAAACAACATTTCAACAACTTCCTTCAATATGGGTAATATTCCACTATGATGTACACCAACACCACTTTTTAACATTTCAGACACAGTTAGGACCTTTTTTAAAAAAAACACAAGAACCAAACATGATTCGATAATGTTAACAGAATAGGAACAACAATTTCAAATATAAAATAATTCAACTCATAAGAAACTTACTTGAGGTAATCGACGATCTGGTTCTTTTAATTTTTGAACAGTTTCATGAACAAATCCATGAATTTTGGCTCTTTCAGCACCAGTACAAAGGTCCGTGCTACTCAAAAGTCGAGCATAAGTATCACACCGATTTCTTGAGAATGTAAATACAACAACTGGAAGTTGTTCCTTAAAAAAATCAAAGAATAAGTGCAATACAATATAATCATTCAATACTGCGTTGCGTTGGAAATAATCTGCAAACGCTCTTTTTTGTCCAAGCCCCTCAATTATTTCTTATATCAATTTGCGTATTAAACAAGCAATTCATTTGTCATAATAGTACTATACAGTTTTGCTACGAAATAAATTAAATTACATTTTCTTTAAGATGAGCAATTAATCCAACATAAGTCGTCTTTTCTGAATTTTCATTAAATACAGTTTTCTGCCCTTTCTTTGCACCAAATGACTGCTGATGTTTGGACATTCTACCTTCTTTTGCAGCTTTTGCATCTGAATATCTATAATATCAAAATAATTTTAAAATTTCATTTTATAAAAAAAATGTTTACTTTTTAACGTTTGAACTATGTACATATACAACTTTTTTGTGTAAGCGTGCATTTATATTATATATAATATATACTATATATACATACCCTTTTTTGACAAATTTCCCAACTGAATCTAAGATTAAAAATTGTTCATTTCTTGATTTTCCTCCAGAACCAGTGTATAGATAATGTTCCAAAGGTACAGGTCGCTTTGGGGTGGTGATAACATAAATCTTTTTCTTTTTTATCCCTCCAACCCAGTTAGCGAATTCTAAAGCATTTGGAACTGTAGCACTGAGCATAATAATACTCACATGTTGAGGCAACATGATTAATACTTCTTCCCATACATGACCTCGCTATAAGACAAAAATTCTAAATTCATTCATTGTTCTGTATACATACATACAAAGGAAACCAATGTGCAAAAACATAATATATTATGTACGTACCTCTTCATTATTGAGATAATGAATTTCATCAAACACAACCCATTCTAAATCACGAATAACATCTGAACCGTTATACAACATGGAACGTAGAATTTCAGTTGTCATAATAAGGCAAGAAGCAGATGAATTAATTTGAACATCTCCGGTGATGAGACCAACACTTTCAAAATTCTTTTTAAAATCCCGAAACTTTTGATTAGAAAGAGCTTTAATTGGTGATGTATAGACAGTCCTGAAAAACAATTATTACAATATATGTAATGATAAAACTCATTATGAATTGAATTTTAATATCTAAATAATGATTAACTACAAAATGCTTTCCATGAGAAAATACAGCCGTACCTTGTCATGTGTCGAACAGATAAGGCTATGGCATACTCAGCAACAACCGTTTTTCCAGCCGAAGCTTTTAAGAAAAAAAAACATATTATTTGTTAAAGTGTTATATAAAATTTGCTAAAACAATCAAACTTGTATGATACATTATTAATGTGAATAATGCTTTGTAGTACTTACTATGAGCTGCAACAAAAACATTTTGATGTTCTTCCAAACGACATATTGCCTACAAAGTACATAAGTATATATATAGGCTTCAAGTTACACAATTTGAATCATTCGATAAAGATTAACTATAAACTATACAAAATTCCAAATTTATTTCTTACTTCTTGAACAGTGTAATAATAAAATGAGAACATAAAAATATAAATACTAACCTGTTGTTGAAAAGTATCCAGTTTAAATTCATAATTGTATGCCATTTGAGGAACTCGTTCATCAAAATCATCCATGGGCTTTGTTACATCAACCAATTCAGCCCACGGTAACTTTGTTGTAAGTCCTGTATTTGAAGGAGTTTTACTAATTTTCAACACGGGTACTTTTTCCTCATCTTGTTGTTCCTATAATAATAATATAATAAAGCATGAACAATTAGCAAACATAATATTTTGACTGATTTATTACATATGTAAAATTTATATATTACATTACAGATGATGATACAGAACTAAAAAGTGCTTGTGTCATAATTTCAATTATTATTAATTATTATTATTATTACCAAGATTTCTGGCATTTTGACTGTATCCGGAAGTTCTTGAAGGAAACGCTTTATACTGCTTTCTTTTCTTGCTAATTTGTTAGTATTACCAATTTCTGGTATTACCTTTTCTTTTCCTTTCCAAAAATTCAATGATACTCCATCATCCTATAATCAAAATTTATTATTTAAAAAAAATTCATGTCATAGAAGAATATTATGCTTTTTCTCAAAAATTCATATTTTTCAAAGACTGACAAGAACTGAAAGTATTTATATATTCAAAGTAATGACAATAATTGTAAATAGTAACTATAGTTTAAATTTCATAAAATATATTTCCCATTTAACCTTTAAGTCCAAATGTTGTAATGAAACATCATTTTTATTCTTAGTACTAGATTCATTTAAGTCAAAAGTCATCCCCACAAATGATGAAGGCGGTGCATTAAGTAATTCTAGTACAAATTTCATAGATCAAATTAGCATAAATTACAATAAACCATCATCCTATATTATAGAATGACAAGTACACCCCAAAACCGATATCATACAAAGTGTTTTTCTTTTCCATGTAAATACATAATTCTTACCTCCAGAAAACAGCTCATCAAAATCACCTAAATCTTCAGTACCATTCAAATTATCGTTAATGTCTTCAGTCTCTATATCAAATCCACCAGGCCAGAAAGGATAATTAGTTGAATTTCCTTTTAATGACTCTTTTTGAGGACCCGGTGTCCTTTTCAAAGATAATGAATTTTTTGCTGTCTGTCCAATACATGATGTTTCTACTTCTTTGTAACTTAGAAGTTTACCAGTTCTTGTATCTCTTTTAACCTTTTTTTTTGTTCAAACATAAGAAAAAAATTTGAAACATTTCATATATGTAATTAGTCGTTTTACGCATATATTATAGAGTCCATATTCAGCATTTCAAAAGGACAATGACAAAAAATGACAAGAGTTGATTTCGTTTTGTGTGTACCTGTGGAATAACTGGAAGTTGTAGTTCATGTTTTTGGAAAAGTGGACTTAGTTCTTTTGTACATGGTAAAGGTCTTAAATTATTCTTCAGCTGATGTATAGGAAGCCGGCTCAAATTACTTGTAATTTCAGCAAGTTTACTGACAGGTGCTGGTACAGTGTCAACAAATGTCAGCTAGAAAGATGGGAAAATTAGAGAAAAACAATATTACTTTACTATTAAACAAGTCATTGTACCAATAATACAATTTACTTTGTACAGTTGTTGTTTTACTCACTTGTTCTAGAGGAACATCATTTTCTAAACTACTATCTTCTCCCATTTTACTCCCTCGTATTGGAATTGACTGTTTAAGTGACTAATTTTAAAAATGACTACAGGAAGTACAGAAGTCACTTAATTTTACTTAACCAAATATAAATTAACTGGAATTGGAATTCACTTTTTTTTTTTACTTTTGTTGTACTCTCATTATTTTATGATACACTTTAATTTTTTGATTAAAACAATAACAACAAACCTTCTACAAATATAAAATTTTATGAACAAGAAATCTTAAACAATAATTAAGTACAAGAATAATTTCTTCTCTAACAATCTGTCACAGTAAAAACATGAATCAAAATTTTAACTACAAGACAGCAAAATGTTAATGCTGTATTTTATATTTTATTCTGCAATTCACAATTCGCAATGTTATGCACATTGAACATATATGTAGAACACAGCATGTACATATGTGCCGGAATGCATTCAAATCTGGAGATTTTTTCATAGATTTGCACTTTGCATCATTGAAAAATATGTACATAAATAAATTCAGGCTTATCTAAACGAAAAGGCCATGTTCCATGTCCTTTAACATAGAACATG
>JAQGBH010005853.1:0-13505 GCA_034698265.1 Sminthurinus aureus | reverse complement strand
TGGCGCCATCTAGCGGTGACTTTTGGAACTCGTTAGTGGCGCCATCTAGCGGTGACTTTTGGAACTCATTTAAAATAAATTGCAGTAGCAACCGCGGACACAATGTGGTCCTCATACTCTGCTTCGCATCGGGAGCCTAAATTTATGCTTTCAAGGCGATATAAAATCCTCACGAAGTGAGGATTTTTGACTTTATTTAATAATCATGTGAAAGTTGAATTAGGACTGACAATTTTGACGCATTTCTTTTGGGTTTTCATAGAACTTTGTCAGCGCCGGTGCCGGCTTTTTGCTTTTGTTTTCCACTGTTTTAAGGCCATAGACTTGAGAGAATAAAACAGATGCAAAACTGCCTATAAAAATTAGTAGTTCATCCGCCCACTCATCAGCTGACAGCTGACCTGAGTTCTGAGTCAACCAGGATTTTACCAAAGTACCAAAATTATGATTGGAATCCCCAAGCACCAGATGCAGTTGGAATGGGAAGAAGTTGTCAGCTGGAACTTTCAAAACCAAACTGCTCCATCACAAACAAAAGCACCACTTTCCCGCCCTTTTCCATTGCCCACCTTTTGTTTTTGCGATGAAAATTCCGAGTTTTTCTGGTCTCATTCCAATTCCAATTCCGATTCTAATTCCAATTACAATTACAATGACAATTACGATAACTATTCAAGTTGCAAATGCAAATGTCATGTGACTGCTCAGGCTCAATTCGAAGTTGACGCGGGAGAAAATCCCACCGTCTTCACATTTGAATCCGGTTCTATTGCCACAGCGCAACTTCCATCGGCAAATCTTCAAAGTCACTCGAAAACTGACACTGAAGGAAACCCGTTAAAATTCCCAGAGTCTAATTGTAAAGAAGCAGCGGGCAATTTGAATTCGGGTTTGAATTTGAATTTTGAGTGTTTGTACTGCAACAAGAAATTCAGGACCAAAGAACAAAAAAAGGTTCATCAAGTTGTTCACACTGGAAAAAGAGATTTTGTATGCTCAATTTGTGATAAATCCTTTACTCAAAAAGCAAGTCTGTGGACTCATCAGAAAATTCATGTGGGTCAAAAAGATTACGAATGCGCTAACTGCGGCAAGAAATTTGTAAGGAAACATAACTTGAAGATTCATCTCAACATTCACAAGAGTCAAAAAGAATGGAAATGTGATTACTGCGGAAAGCGATTTGTAAAACGTCGAGACTTGACCGTTCACGTCAAGATTCACACGGGTCAAAAAGACTGGCAATGTCCAGACTGCAATAAAACATTTTCTATGAAACACCATTTGACTAGACATAGGGTGATTCACACAGGTCAAAAACCGCACAAATGTCCTCAAATCGGATGCGGATACGCTGCCACTCAAACTACACATTTGAAAGCTCATCAACTGGTTCACAAAAGAGATGGCGGGGAACTATTTATGGAATTGCATTGTCCACTTGCCAGCTGCTTGTACAAAACTCTAAGAAAATCCAATCTCAAACAACATTTGAAACGTCACAACAAGCAAAAACAAACAACAAGTGAATAAATCCTTCTCTCACATTTCTCCATTCAGTTCTAGAATCTAGATAAGACGGTCACAGTTCGTCATCCTTTACTAAATTTGGAATCACAAATGCTAGAAAAATCTACATTAAAAAATGCATGCAATTTTACAAAAAATAATAATGCCAATGAAATACAAAATCAAATCGACATCAAACATCAAAGTTTCATCTTGAAAATAACACACCAAAATTCAGACGCAATTTATAAGAATTTTTATCATAGTTTGCAAAACTTCATCTTGTTTGTGCGTATAATTGCTTAAAATTTAACAACGAACGTAGAACATATAATTCAAGTTTGTTTACTTGTGACTCGTTTTGTGACGTAGGTGTTTTGAGCCGCGGTTCATTGGCAGTTGCTAAATCCACTCAAGTGAATCCAGGAGAATCAAAATCAATTAAAATAGAAATAAAAGTAGTCATAAAGCCAATGTATTTTGAATATTGAGTTTTGAGAACACATCGGATGTAAAAGCCATCAAAACTTGGTAATTGAGCACACAGAGGAGCCGCCTAAAGAAAGCTACACTCAAAACTAGGCCACTGAAAATGAATACTGTTGTGTTTTTGAAATGGCGTAAGATTTCCACAGTCCACAGTCAAAAATCTGAGACATTTTAATAATTTCATCAACGGGCTTTAAAAATATTGAAATTTAGTGGCTCCGGAAATCATTTTCATTTTCTTGTTCAAAAACTTATTGAATGTTGAAAGGCCGGTGCCAGAGCCAGAGCCAGAGCAAGAGTCTTCTTCCACTTAAAAATGAAAGTCAAGGAGAGTAAATCTAAAGAAAAACCTCGTGAGCTCAGAATCAAATGCACCATTTGTTCATATTCCTCAAATAGTATCGAGAACCACAGACGACATTTGAAGGGTCATGCTAATCAAACGCTCTTGACCTGCCCCCGGTGCGCATTTAAGACACCTTGGGAATCGAAACTCAACAATCATTTGAAAACGGCGCACATCTATTCCTCAGCATTTGACAGTTGACATTTGAAATTTGAACTCTGCTAAATACTCAAAACTGAAGACTGAACCTGAATTTCTTGTTCTCCAAGATCCAAAAAATCTTTGTAAAATCTCTTTAAATTCAATATTATTCAAAATTCAAAACTATGCTCTGATGAAACTCCCAAATCCAAAATTCTTCTGATCTCATCCAAATTGCACTTATTCTACAAACAACAAAGAACAAACAGAATCTCACTGCTCACACCATGGTCTTTCTCAACTGTACCTTTGGATTTTTTTGAAAAATCTAACAAGGAAGAGCGGCCACCGGAATAGGAATTTGAAGAGAAAAATCCTGTTACTACCATTAGCTGAACAATGAACAAGACGAGCGTGATCTGTAATTGTTCTTGTAATCAAACCTCATGAGAAAATAAATGGCTTGGGAATGTTCAGTTCTGAGGCAGTAAAGCGGAAAATGTACCTTCAATTTTATCTGCGGTCTATCCGTATTTGTCAATTTTGTATTAATGTATTGATTTTTGGGAAATCAAGTAAAAAAATAAAATGAAATAGTGTTGAATGTAACCACTTTATTTTATTAAGTCTAATAATGTATTCACGATGAGTTGACCACCCAAAATCCAAAACCCATTTCATTTTACGCTTTCCGACCAACTGCAGAATACACCTGTGATGACGAACTGCTATTTTAGTGTTTTAAAATTTCAAGCGGCGTTAGACTTGAGCCTTGACAAGCATTAAAATTCCGTACCGTATTTCACTTTTTCACCTCATTCTTAGAACTTGACTTGACCATCTCGATTCTCAATTCTCGATTCTCAATGGCACTGATTGTTGATTGTGAACGGGAATAAACGGGAATTGAAAGGAAATTGGAGTGCCACGAAATAAATTACGATTCAAGTCCAAGACCTGAGACAATTAAAATACTGTAAAATTCTGTCAATTGTCAATACAATACCACTCCACTTGAGCTTCCGCTATCCAAAACTAATGAATCATAACAATGAGAGCCGTTTTTAAACAAACTGAAAACACAATCCTTTACCCAAAAATCTGCTCTGAGACTTCACAAGAAAATTCACTTGGGCACAAAGATCACGAGTACGATTACTGAGGGAGGAAATTTGTCCAACGTCAGGACATGATCAATCCCTTGACAGTTCACACGGGTCAAAAAGACTGGAAATGCGACTACTGCAACAAAACGTTTTCGCAACAAGGACATTTGACTGCTCATGTGACAATCCACAAAGGCCAAAAAAATTACGAATGTCCAGAGGAAGGATGCGAATACGCCGCCACTACCAAATGTTCCCTCACTGTGCACATTCAAGTCCACACAAAAGACCGCCCGTTCAAATGTCCAGAGAACAGCTTCGAGTACACTGCCAAAAGAAATTGTCATCTAGAGAGTCATCAACTCATTCACAAAAGAGAGGATGAAAAACCTCTAGAGAAATTCCGTTGCTCAGTTTCCGGTTGTTTCTTTGAAACTACAAGAAAGAATTCTCTCAAGAGACATTCAAAAATTCACAAAAAACAATAAAACACATTTTGTTGGTGTAATGCTGATGAATTCAAAATGAAAATCTAGTTGGCAAATATTAATTTTACAATAATTTTGTAAAGGGTACGAATTTAGTATAAGCATCCGTGTTAACGTTGAACCACGTTTAAAACGTGCTGCCTTCCATCATAGGTTATTTATTGCCTTATGTGCAGTACAAGGTAAAACAACCCAAAGAGTTTTAGCGGCGTCTAAATCCTACAAAAAATAATTTTAATACGAAAATATTAAAGGCATGATAAATCAATGGTTTTCTGGATCATGAAAAAAAGCGGTAATATTTTCCCCTTTCACAATTCATAAAACAAAGAATCAGGCTGCAGAAAAAAACGTTGCTCAAACCCCAAGATATATATCGTAAATATTTACAGCATCCAGCGTCCAGTTCATTTCTCACAATTCCAGTCTGCATTTTGTTTATTTAACGCTAAACATAAGGCTATTTTTAACGCCGTGTCAAAGAGAATCAGAAAGAACTTGTTCTTTTAAGACATAGTTGCATTCGATCCAAAGGAAAAGTAGAGAGTTGGAATTAACAATGTAAAAATTAAAATATTATAGTTTTTTTAAGTTGAAACAGTTTGACGCCGATTTTATTTTTAATGCTGCTTGGCTTAAACACTGTATTGGAAGATTTTGCTTCTTCTACTTTGAATCATTTATACATCCTCGTGTCGTCGCACTTCAATTGGATTTTATGACATGGTTAAAGAACTCAAATTATCTTAAAATTAGATGCCATGAGAAAAGAAGTCACTTGCAAATGTTCCATGTTGAGGAAGTGAAACGTGACAAGTGACAAGGGTGATAAAGTTACAATTTCAACTGTTTTAATTGCAGATTCCATGGTTTGGAATCTAAACAGGATTTTTTGGTATACATGAACAAGAATAAAATATTATTATGTAAACTTTTCAATGCAATTACTTGTGCATTATGCAAATCAAGTTCGTAACCAAAATATGTAATATTATCCGTTTTGAAGCAATCTTGAGACATCGAACTTCCTGCTCTTAGGATCAATTTTAGTGATGTAAAATTTCAAGCGATCTTGGACTTGGTCAGCAGTTAAATTTTGGTTTTGGTGTTTAAAAGCCCATAAAATAATTGTAAGACGTAACTGATGTGAAATAAATCCTTTAGATTTTACTCTTATTTACAAATAAAACTCTTTTGTGTGCAGATCCGTATGTTGAAGATCCTGAGGCAAATGCCGAATGTTGTTGATTGTTGATGAAACTGGAATCAAGAATGAAGAACCAAGATCCTATGTTGCTATCTTGAGCTTGTGCTTGTTTCGGATGTGTTGATTTAAGTTGGAATTTGTTGAAGATGCGTAGCTGCATTTGACCTCTGGGCATTTGTACGGAACTTGTTTTGTATGAACTCGCATGTGCTTTGTAAGGTCCTGTTTTCGCCCGGTAGAATAGCCGCATCCACTGTGAGGGCATGTGCAATCTTTTTGGCCGGTGTGGTTCGTCACATGAGCAGTCAAATGAGCTTGTGGTGAAAATGTTTTGTCTCACTAGTCGCATTTCCAGTCTCTTTGGCCCGGGTGAATTGTGAGATGATTGTTCAAGTGTTCCCGTTGTACAAATTTCTTGTCACAGTTATCACACGCGTGATCTTTTTGTCCCATGTGAATTTTCTTGTGCCTTTCCAGGCTGGATTTTTGAGTAAAGGATTTCTGATAAATTTCGCAGGCAAACTCTTTTTTTCCGGTGTGCACAACTTCATGAATCTTCTTGTATTTGTTGTACTGAATTTTTTGTTGCAGGGGCTAAATTCTCGTATGACTTCAAACGGTTTTCAATCGGTTTTATGTTGGTGCTAGATTTAACACGGTTCTAACTCCGTTTGAAATGTATAGTACGAGAATACGACGCAATTTTAGGCGGTGCTAAATTTAAGATAAAACCGACTTAAAACCGTGCTAAGTGTACGAGAATTTGGCCCCAGATGTGTGTGCTACAACATGTAATGTGTCGGTTTTTGCAACTGAGCAACTTCGCTTTTGTCTGAGAACGTTATATCGCCCACGACTTGCTGCTTCGGATATTCTATATTTGGAGCGTGGGCAAGACCAGTCCACCATTCGATTTCCTCGCCTCTCCGTCTTTGCCTTTCAATCCGTGTATACGGAAGCTAAAAACTCGCAAGTGAGAACAAACGCATCAGCAGTATTAAACTCTTTACTTCCTCTCAAATTTTCACTTGTATTGCTTTTTCGTTAAAAGTTTAATTGTAAGAAAACTATCCTTGTGGCTGTTACTTTTCTTGTTTGCTTCGTTCTCGACTTTTTACATCCAAACTCCAGCAGAGAACATCTCATATCAAACACAAAATCCTGAAAACTCTCAACCAGCGCAACAATTAATAAAGTAGTGACAAAATGTTGACGAGAGAAGAAAATGGATAGAATTTCAAGTTCTTGAAATTCTTCTCCGATTGGAATTTTCTCTCAATTTCCGTGGACGAAAAATCTGGGAGGATTTCAAGACGAGAGAAAAAGTATAAGTTGTACATTTGGAATTTTCTCTTTGGTTTGGACATCTTGCTTTTGATTTATGGAATCATTCGGTTTGTTCAACTTCTTTTTTCTCCAAACCTGAATCAAATGATGGATCAACTGTTGGTTCATTCGTTAGTTTTCGCATATTTGCCGATAATCTTCTGGAATCATCAGCTTTTCATCAAACGTCCGAGAGAAACTGTCATGATTTTCAATCAACTTTTCAACCTCCAAAAGAATGACTATGATGAGTTTTTACAAAATAAAATACGTACGATTATTTTTCATTTACATGGTTTTTGTTTTATTTCAGCTACACCACGAAAAATCTTCTCGTGGCCGTTGAAATACAATCGACATGAACTCATCACTTTGGCCATTCCTTTCATCCTGTCTGGTGCTGGATTGTTTCTGAATTTTGCTGAGTGATCCGGATCCAATGCGGATTTTGTACAGTCCACTTCCCACCAAATTCAAAAACTGGCCGCTCTTTCTTCTCTCAAACTCTGTCGATTCATTCTTCTTTTGCCGAAAACTAGCCATTGGCTTGTTTTGTTCTCGCAGTCAACTCCTTGCTTTCCAAAAATGTGATGTCAAATTTCAGTCATATCAAAAACAACTGAGGTAAATTTACATTTTACAGCTCAAGTTTGTGCAAGCTCCATTCAAAGTTGATTTCAAGTTACAATACACAATCTTGGGTTTGTTCTTTTATTTTTAAAATTGTAGGAACACAATTGAATTGCTACGAGCTCGGTTCATCCAAAATCTTCTGAAAGACATGCAGACCCATTTTCTCTACATTCATCTTTTCAATCGAGTTTACACCTACATAATTTTCACATGGAAACAAAGTACACTTATCTTTTCAATTTTTTGCGCCTTTTTCGCCATCCGCTACAATTTTCAATATCCACTCACAAGCATTTTTGCCATGTATCTCCATTTTGTTACCATGTCCATCTACTTCGTCATGTATGAAAAGGCATTCAAAATCCCTGAGAATTGGAGAAAGGTCAAATGTGGATTTAGGGTCAGCGCCATCTTGTCCACCATCAAAAAATATCATTTTGGAGGGAAAGCGGATATATTTCAAAAGGAAATCCAGTAAATTCCAGAGCTCGGAGTAAAAGTTGGCGATTTTTACGTGTTGGAAATAGAAAGCCCACCAAATTTCATTGGATTTGTCCTGGCAGCTGTGGCTAATCTTCTCATCACTTTCCGCTAGATAAAAAAGATGAAATATTCTTAGTTTTAGCTGTTTTTCCAGCCCCACGACAGAAGCATGTATGTGTATATGAACGAGTTTTGCGAAAGCAATTACATCGATCACCTTTGTTTCCCTCCGTAATAAGGTGTGGTCAAAATCCAAACAATCTGTCATTTTGACCCAAAATTTCAACTTGTTCCGTTTTCCCAAAATTAAATCGGTTTAAATTCTGAAAAAACGTACCTGGATCAGCTGAGCTCCCCTCGTCAATTGCAAATATTCCAACATGCAAATAAATTATGCGTGGTCAAACTTTAAAAATTTGGTCACTAGCTCGTACAAAAAAAAATCATTTAGCGCATGATTATGACTTGACACATTGTAAAAGTACCAGTAAGATTTTTTACAGCTTGAAATTATTTTTCTTCTGACTTTTACAAACATTTTTGCTAACTGCGCAATTTCAAAATTTCACAGCCTGTGAACGGTCACTACCGATTTCTGATTTTGTATTTTTGAAAACTTAAAATTCCAATCCAGTTTGCCACATTGGAGCTAGAGACATAAAAAGCTGCTGTTCATCCAATTCATCCAAATAAGGTCAGGGATTATAAACTCACAACAGGAAGCATTCATATGTACTATGTACACAACATTCGCATGTAGATTTTACAACAAGTCAGCAGAAAAGTTTGCAAACGTCTGCTTTCTGCTCAATTCCATACACACATCAGACCTCAGAACCACGCAGTAAAATCCAGTCTGAACTTTATGTTTCTACTTTCCACACACTCTGAGCTTTAGCCAGCAAATGTATTTTTAAACTTCCAACAATTGTAAAAAGTATCTTGATATCGTGTCCTTTAAAAATGCTTTTGATAATTTTTGTGCTCATCGGGATCCACCTTCAAAATTTCGGTATGTATTATTCAAATGGAAACAATTTTACTGTGATCCTAAATAAGATTAATAGTGCAAAAATGAAAGCTCTGTGTATAATATATTTGTCCGGTAGAGTTTAACTGATACAATATTTTGTATATATTTAATTAATATTCCAAAACTTGTAATTGTTTTATTATTTGAAGGTATTGAAGGAGAAGAAATATTAGTGCAGAAAGGTTCAGCTATTTTTAATTCAAATTGGAATGAGATATTGCAGCAGGCAGAAGCAGCAGAAGTGGAGGAAAATGATGAAGAAGCTATTGAATTGTACAAAGAATTAGCCAACAATTATGAGACAAGGAAAAAATACAACCAGGCCTTGCCGATCACCTGGAAACTTTACAAACTACAGCAAAAAATCTTGGGAGAAGAGGACGATAAGACAATTCAAACGGTTGCTCAATTGGGCAGAATTTATTATTCTAAGGGAAAGTTAGAAAAAGCAAAGGATTTTTTGAAGCGAGCCTATCGACTCACCAAACTGAAAAAAGGCCAAAATCATAGAGATACCATAAATATTCTTTTCAACTTGGCCTATGTCCATCGCGAGAGTCGGGATCCAGAAGATGTAAAGTTGGCATTACGCTACTACCGAAAAGTGCATGATGTGAGGTCCAAAGATGCCAATTTCTTCGGTGAAGAACACGAGGAGACGGTCCAGGTTCTTCAACACATTGGACATGTCTTGTCCCTCCTGAGTAGACCTGCCGAAGCCGCAGACATTCTTCAAGACGTCCTAAAAATTAGAAGTAAAACGCTAGGAGCTACACATCGTTCAACGTTTGAGGCTAAAAAGCTTCTTTATAATGCCCTATCGAGTGCTGGGAAAATAGGACAAGCCAAGAACATTCTGGGGAAGAGTATCAAAGATAGAATTGATGATGAAAGTTCCTTCCGTACTCTTGTTGAGGGAAAAGCCCGAGCGCTTGCTGCCGAAGGAAAATATGACAAAGCCCTTGAAATGTTGATACAACTCTACGAGTTTGAAATATTAAAGCACCACATGTCATATAATATTTTATTAATTGTGGACCGAATCGTCTTGTACAGTCAAGAGCATGGTGATCTGGATCAAATAGTGAAGTGGGCTCACGTAATGATTGACCTCATTCAAGGTCAAGGTCAAAAGGTCAAGGTAGGCTCTTTCAAGGTCAACTCTGAAAAAGAAGCGGAACGTATGATCATATTTCATCTCCAAGCCTTGGATGCTCTAGTTCAAGTTTATATTCAGAAAAATGATGAACAGAAAATTGAAGAGAGTTTGAACGAGGCCGTCAAGATCACTAGAGGGCGCGAGGAGTCTCACAGTATATATGTAAGATTATCGAGCATAATCATACAAGTCGCAAAATACACAGAAAAAATTGGGGACATGGAAGCCGCTCTTAGGCTTCACGAGCATGTTGCTCAAAATCCATATGGTCATCAGTCTGCACTTTCGGCGATCAACTCTTTGACAAGCATTGATTCCATGATTCGCATTGCTTATACAAAGGACGACTACCAACTGGTGGCAGATATCGCCCTCAAGTTTTTTCCCAAAACTGAACAGCAGAATGAATCAGAGAATAAGTTGAGACTTCGAGCCAGTGTTGCTCGAAATCTCCTGAACAAAGCCAAAGAAGACTTTAAACAAGACAATTATGATCAAGCTCACGCTCTCTACAAAGTTTTTGAGGAAATATGGCCAAAAAGCTGGACAAGTGATCTTGATGATCAAAGACTTACTCTTATTTTTGAGTCTATTGGATTGTCAGCCCTACATCTGAATAAGATTGAAGAAGGGATATTTTACTTGGGAAAAGCCATGGATAACTTGAAGAACAAGCTGGCTACTGACGTCACACTGGATGATGAGAAACGCAGGGAAATTTTCAAAGCAAGTGAAAACTTGAACAGCATTCGGGAGGATTTTGGGGATTTTTATGTCGATTCAAATCCAGAGGAGAAAGGGAAAAGTGAACTTTAAAAATACCAATTGAACTTTTGCTAATAAACTAATATCGGTACTCTAACTAAGAATTTGAATTCAAGTACATCTGTTTTCAAAAACGTTTGCATGCTACATGCTTTCATAATAATAATATATTTTAGGGGCTGCTCGCATAATAATAGCAATGATAAAGATAGGAGGCTCAAAAACCCACTCAGGTCATGGAAAATGTAAGCTCGTCAACCACTAACAAGCACAACAAAACACGGCACAAATTATAGTGAAATAAAGATAAATGTGCCATTCAGTTGCCCGAAAATTTCAATTTCCAGTGTTTTTTCACATTTCATATTCATAGAGAATTCACTTGTCAGCACTTTTCCTCATTATGGAATTAAATAAATTGGATCAAGTTACAAAATCCAAATTCAGCCATAGAAAATGTTTACTGCGGTGCACGATGAAACAGCTCAATTAAACTTCAATTTCAACTCCAATTTGTGCATGACTCTCGCCGCTACAGCTAAAAGTTAAAAGTAGTTTGCACAAGAACAAGTGCGCTTTTCCCGGTACTTATAAAATTTTGTCTTTTTTAAAAGGACAAACAAAATCATCAATTTTCTCCACTTTTCTCCGTCTCAAAAGTTAGTCCTGAAACGTCATTCATTTTGTCGTCATTCCTTATTCGAGTTTCGTTGGTATTCTTGTTGTGTTCTGCGGAATCATTTTTGAGCCATTGTAAATTGCCATTTCAAAAAGGAACATTTTTTTCTTTTGGATCTGTCATTTTGAACTTGGCCCATCGAATTCGGACTAAAGAGTCGTACAATAGGTTTATGTATCTATCAGTTGCTTAAAATGAAAATTCGGACATACTCCCCCTTTGACTTCAAAATTTTTCTTAGTTAAATCCCATAAGAAAATCTCGATTTCCGATTTCAGTAAATTTTCAAAAATTCCTAAAAAATCGAAACCTGAAGATACAGTAAAAACCCTTTAGGGTTTAAGTACATATGGGTAGAGGAACGAGTGTACCAAGTTTCAGCCGAATCCGAGTTGGGCATGTGAAAAACGTCCCATGTTAGTGAAATGTAATTTTTTAATTATTTATTATTTATTACAGAAAACGTTTTGACGCCTGTCATGTGGATATTGCCGCAGCTGGTTCTCCTATTCACTCATTTGGACCTGGAGAAAGTCTAGATGAGATGATTCAAAAATTTATAATGCTTGGCGATGATCGAAACATAATCCAGGTCTTTGTTGATGGTAGAAAAGTGAAAATTGCTCTGTGAAAGTAATGTGAAGGCAAACTAATATTAATATGATACCTTTTGCAGTGATTTACAAGCATTTTTTGATGTGATATTCTTAACATGTACTTCCATGCTTTACTCATGTCTCATTTTAATGTTAATGTCTATAGCTATAAAAATTATGTTTTATATTTGTGTTGATACCATTTTTGAAATTTTAATTATAGTTGTACAAAATATACATTTTATTACTGTTTTTTAAACCCGACAAAATATATATAGATACGAAGGGATTTTGGATCTGTCATTCTAATATTTAAAAATTGTAACTCTCGTTATGACATAATTATGGAATTTAATTGTTTCAAGACTTTTTTAAACCTTTTTCTCGATTATGTATTATGTACTATAAAATGTATAAATTACATTTTATAGTACATGTGCTACATGCTGTATAAGAAATTTGTTTGATTATTAATATTTTATATGATTGGAAATTATAACATCATCATATATGAATTAGCTGCTAACCTCGTTGTATTAGAGAAAAATGTGTCTATATAATATAGAATATAGAGCTTCCATTTTTAACTGTGACTTGCCAATAGTAATAACATTAACAATAATTATTGTTGAAATTCAAATGTCTGTTGTGTGTTGTGTGCATTATAACCATTTTTACTATTGTAGCAAATGCAAAAGTGGTTTTCTATATATACTATTATGTGCTTTCTATACAATTACATATTTTTTGAATACTCTGTTTGTATACAAGTATGTTTGTTCTACAAAATTTAATACATTTTATACCTTACATGGTTAAATAATCATGAAATATATTGTTACTGTTACTTATTATCCAAAATGTTTATGAATATAAATGTAAATATATGCATTTATTTTAATGAAAGAAATTTATTACACGTTCAATAATTTTTATACTGAAATGTTACAAATCAATATTTTACTATTCAAAATCAAGAAAATGCAAATTCTAATAAATATTTTTGTATAAATACAGAACACTGAAAAGTTTTACAGAATTCTTATGTTTCGTAGATATTAGATTAGTAACTCCTTGAAATTCTTAAATATGATGAACTACAGGCATACTGTACACTGTGCAAGCTGAAACTGCCCTCTCATCTATTTTAGGAACAAGCCAGAAGTATAGAGTTGTACATTATAGCAAAAACAAGTACGAACACCCGTCAGATGACGGGTTAAATGAAGATTTTTCAAAATTCGTATCCGATGGATTAAACAGCTCTTAAATGTTTAAGTGTTCCAAATTAGCTGATTAAGCGGTAACCACATACCATTAGCTATTTATTTTTATTTACCCCAAATAATAGCTCTGCTCCCAACTCCTTTCTCTTAGCCCGAGTATTAGCCATTTCTCTTAGCCAGAGTAGTAGCCATTTCTCTTAGCCAGAGTAATAGCTATTTCTCTTAGCCAGAGTACTGGCTATTTCTCTTAGCCAGAGTAATAGCCATTTCTCGTAGCCAGAGCCATGGCTATTTAAGCTAGAATGGGACAAACCACATG
>JAQGBH010005852.1:0-13508 GCA_034698265.1 Sminthurinus aureus | reverse complement strand
GTACATACGTGATTGAAAAGATTGAATTCATCATGGCATTATTTACAATGATTGAAAGATTGCCTGGCATCCTTGGTTGGGACTACTCAAAATGATGCTCTCGATATTGTGAGCTTTGGGGATTAATTTGGTACAATTTTATGCCTTTTTTATCTGCACAGCGGCCAATGTTAAAAATGTTTTGTATCCTTTTAATAACTTTACTTGTACAATAGAAAAATGACATAGGTTTCCATGGCAACATAATAAAAACCTCCAGCACAATTTATTGTTTCATTTTTGATCAGATCAACTGACTTTCCGCTTTTAAATTTCCCTTGCGATGAATCACAGAGGCAAACATCAAAGGCAGAAATCGGGATAAAACGATGCGGTGATTTTTCATGTTAGTCGTTAATTCACAGTTGAGTTGTGAGTTGGGAGCAGGATAAAAACCTTTCAATTTCACTTAAATACAAAACCCAAAATTACAATGGAAAAGTGATGGTCAAAAAAATAAGAAAGGTAAGAATTTGAGAATTGAAAATGCAAAGTCAAATGAAAGGAGTATTTGAAATTTGAAAGGAAAAGTAAACACAAAAATACTGTGATTTTAATAGCAATTGTCATTTTCAACAAAATCCACAACATTCCGTTCAATTAAAAAGACAAAAAATATTCAGTTGATGCACATGCAATTTTACATTAAAAATGATTGTGGGCGTCTTGATTCTTGATTCTGGATTTTTGTAGATTTTGGACTCAAAAGCAAAGCCAGAAAAATCCACTGAATTCGCCTGCTCCTTTTTTTGCACTGTGATTGTGCACTCGAAGCTTTCCGGGAAACTTTCTGAAATACAGAATACAGCTGCGGTGGGCATCGCAACAGGACAAAACAAACGAAGGATTCCGAACCGTTGTCAACAACGAATAATCGATGGCCCATATTTGATATTCAACTTCATATCATTTTAGCAGAGAGCAGTCGATGATCGCAACAACAAATTACAGCTCAACAAATCAACATAAAACTGGTTGATCCATGGTTTGTGTAAATAAACCATGCTTTATTTTATTCTCCTTCTTTTTAGTTAAGAAAATTTAGAAATTCTACTAAAAGTAGAAAAAATGCAATTTGAAATGTCGTTGGGAAGAAACAGCAGTCATTTTTGGACCACATTTTCTCGATGACCGCGATTTCAGGGCTGTTTCTCCTCTTTTTACGAACGGCGCATCTTGATCTTCCTCAAATTTACTTACTATGTAATTTTCTGTTTTATTTCAAATTTAGTGGTTGAATGGAAATGAATACATCTTATACATTTAAACTTATTTAAATTTAAACATTTAAACCAAACGGACTTGAAAACTATTCTACCGAAAAGTAATGACGAGACTGGCGACGTTTGTGATGACGAATTCAATGAAATTTAGCGTGCTTTCTCTCTCCAGAACGTGAAATTCTCCAACTCTCACTCCGATTTCTGGAATCCGTTGGATTTCCTTTTGAAACCTGCCCGCTTTCCCCGCAACAGGATATTTTTTGATGGTCGACAAGATGGCGCTGACTCTCAATCCACTTTTGACCTTCCTCCAGTTGTCAGGGATCATGAATGCTCGTTCGTATATGAACGAGTATAGACAAATGGCAGTAAGAGAGAGGTAGGCAGCACAAAATGATAATAATGGATATTGAATGTTGTAGCGGATGGCGAAGAAAGCTCCAAAAGTAGCATAAAATAGAGCAGCTAATTTCCAGGTGAAAACGACGTAGGCGTAAACTCGATTGAAGAGATGAACATAGACAAAATGATTCTGCATTTCCTTCAGTATTTTTTCAACCACACGAGCTCGTGGCATTTCAATTGAATTCCTGCAAAAAAATAAAAAAAAATCAAAACTACATTCCAAAATGATAGCACAACATGCTAAAAATTCGAGTAGTGTTTATTACGAAATTTTTGATATTTGATTGCGATTGTACAAATTACCTGAAAATTGGGTTTTGTTGAAATGAGCTGAATGTAACCTCACAGTTTTGAAAGAACAGGAATTGATTCAACATACAGAAACAGAAACCACCAGCTGTTCGAAATATGAAAAAAGCATCAAGGCTGGACAAGATCAGAAAAATTGGCGTGTTTCGAAATTTAGATTTTGCCGGAATGGAACTGTACAAATTGCACATTAGATCCGAGTAAATTAAGAAAATTACAGCTACAAACAATCCGGCAACAGGAACGACAAAAGGAATGGTCAATGTGCTGAGCTCATGTCGATTGTATTTCAGTGGCCAAGTCCAGATTTTTCGCGGTTGAGCTAAGTTAAAAACGTAAAGAAGGAAACGGATAAAAAGCACATGCATTTAAAAATTTCAAATATCTTATTCGGTAAAAAGTAGAAAAGTAAATACTATTGTTGGTTTTTTCGTGGTTGAATAGTTGATTGAAGATCATCACAGTTTCTTCCGGGCGATGGATGAAATGCTGATGACTCCAGAACAACACTGTCAAATATGATAGCAGAAAAGAATGAATGAAAAGCTCATCCATTTTTTCATTCAGATTGGGAGAAAAAACTAGTTGAATCGAGCGAATAGCTCCATAAACCCAGTGCAGCAGCTCCAGAGCATAGAGAAAATACCAAATGCACAATTTGTACTTTTGTCTTTGGATTGAAATCCTCCCGGATTGTACATCCACGGAAATCGGCAGAAAATTCCACAGTGAACAAAGTTTCAAAAACTTGAAGTTCCATTGATTTTCTTCTCTCGTCAACATTTATCAATTTTAATTAATGAAGTTTTGCTTTTCTTAGGACTGTATTTTAAATTTTATGTGCAGGAATGAGAATAAATGCTGAGAGCTGAGAGCTTGACGGTTGAATGAATAGTGCTGATAATGTGAGTTGTTCTCGGCTGAAGTGGGAATGTCGTAATGACCAATGCGAGTGTTGAATCGCAAGGACAAGGACATGGCAAAAGTCCGATAGCAACAACGCAGACGTGTGTCGACCGTCAACTCACTCAGTCAGACACAAATCCAAGTCAATGACCCGGAAAACAAATCCTGTTAACCCGGAACAGACCGTCCAGAGTTCATGCTCGTGTCGTCCCTGGACTCATTAAATTTAATCGGCAAAGGAACGGAGAACTGCGGACCTTCGTTTTGTTTATCCGTCCAGACAACCGTTGAACCCCGGAACACAAATTCTGATAACCCGGTAGAGAGTCCAGAGTTCATGCTCGTGTCGTCCCTGGACTCATTAAATTTAATCGGCAAAGGAACGGTGAACTGCGAACCTTCGTTTTGTTGATCCGTCCCGACGACCGTTGAACTCCGGAACAAAATAATAAAAATGCCAGAACAACGACCCGTCGTTCCATTTTGTCTTGTTCTGCTTTCTCGTCGGTTGATTGTCCTTCGCTTTGTCTTTTGAGTCCACGAGGAAGTTGTTGTCGTTCGTGGACCATCGAGTTAGGACTCGGAAACGAGAAGACACTTAAAAAGGGCGTCTCCTTTTTGAGTCCGTCACCATGAAATTTCTAGAAGGAAAAATTATGTTTCAAATTGATGTGCTGATCTTAAAAGGAAGTTCTTATGTGGATAACTATGATATTGAAAACGGGGGGAAATAAATGATGCAAATGAGGGCGGACACGAAATAAAAATGATAATGAAGTTCTCGTATTTTTAAAAGCTATTTTTTTGTACAAAAGATTTTTTAATGTTTTGAAATGTAAATTAAAGTGACGATAGTTTGGATTCACCAAAGCCTCTAAAACAGCTTTCTAGTTTTCTTTAGCTGGTCGAGATCCAAATCAGTGAGTGATTTTTGCATTCCAGCAGACAGATAATCCCAAGTGTCCAATAATTTTTGATTGTTGTGGGATGTACGAGTAGATGAAGCGAGCACTTTTTGGATCTTGGAGAAAGACGAAGGTGAAAGAGAAACCAGAGATTAAGACAGAGACCCAGGAATACATCATAAACAAATAGATCCAGCCGGTTTCTGCCCAGTTTAAATTGGAAATTCAAAACCATTTTGCGTCACAGCGTGGCTCGTTTACTTGCAAAAATGAACATACTCGTAAATAGTGCAAAAATTCAGCAAATATTTAATTCAGAGTTCAGTCTTTTTAAAATTTGGAATCTGGAAGTTGACAAAATTTGGATATTGTATGATGAAATTCATTGCGTACCTTCTGACTATTTCCAGAATTTTTTGTTCTTCAGTATTTCATGAATTGCTCCTTCTTTTCTCTTTCATTTTCTGGGTCAAGAAGAATGAACCGTGAAATGCAAAAGCTGAGACTGAAAAAAAGCTGCAATTAAGAAAAATAGATATTGCGTCGTTGCCCGATCAAATAGCAAAACGGTCAGGCTGCTTGAAATGAAGGCAGAAATTGTACTAAAACAAAATCTTGGTCTAGATTTTAATTTTCAACACAAAATGGCGACAAAAATTCATGTTACCGTCAAAAATGAAGGGTGAGTTACGGCGGAATAACAAACTGACTTGGGATATTGCGATGTAGCTAAAAGTTGTGCTTTAAACGCTCTGAATCAAAATTCACCAACCACGAGCTAAACAGATTTTAATGAAACGTCTTCATCCTTCAAAGTTCCGACTTCAATTGTAAATTTAGTTCAAAGCTCAAACACATTTCAACTGGCAAAACGAATCATAATTATTGTATTTTTGGATCTTCTAAAAGGAATGAACGATAAAAACCACAAAGTAACTTTGGATTCAAATTTTGAGTCACGAAATTGAATTTAATTAGGTTTATTCCATATCTGGAATTTCTGGAATTGCATCAAATCCTTTTTTTTCACCTCCCAAATTTTGTTTGAATGCCAATGCATTTTTAAGGAGAAGAGCCGCAGTTCCGTTTTCTGGAAATTCCAACATCACCAAAACAGCACGAAGAGCAACTCCATTTCTAGTTTTGCTTTCATAGCGCCAAAGATAATTCCAATGTTTTTCATCTCCAGCCAACAAGACACGAGTAAAACAATTCTCAGCTTCGCTCTTAAGTAAAAAGGAGCTAATTATTCAAAACTCTGTACTCGATGCCCGATGAGATTATTTCACAGACGTCATTTTATTCTCGACTCATTAAGTTTCAGCTCAGTTTCTCTCACTCTGCATTGACTCTTCTTTCATGGTTCATGATTCGTGAGACAAAAAACAAATAGAAATGACACAATGCACAATTCAGAATTTTTCAAAATGACTCGTTAATTCCGAGTTGAGTTTTGAGCAGGATGAAAACATTTCAATTTTACTTTGCTACAAAATGAAAAACTCAGATTTAAAAGCAGTACAACAAGTCAACAAAAAAAAGCTGAAAATCTGATAATTGAGAATGCAAAGTCAAATGAAATGAATATTTGAAATTTGAAAGTATAGAAAACCCCAAAAATACTGTGATTTGAATGGCAATTGTCAATTTCATCAAAAATTTACAAGATCGCGCTCAAATAAAAAGACATGAAAAGTTTTCCGTTGATTTGCATGTAATTTAAAAACATGTTAATAAACTAGTGTAAAAAAATACAGGATTCTAAAGGTGCCTTCACAAGATACAAAACAGGCATCTAAAATTATTTTTATCATTACAGTCCATGAAATTTCACGTTTAGAATGCAAAGGCAATTGTCTGTACATTTGTATTAATTTCAAAATGAATTCTTAAAGAGTTTTGTTCTGATGCATTAAATGAATACAAAATTGGAAATCGAGAGGTCGCTACAGCAATATCATTGAAATGCATCTTTTCCGCATAAAAACTGTAATGAACTTACGGATGCTCAACCGGAAAATCCAAAGGAAAGATGTTCAAAGATGCTTCACGGACAGCAGAAGAGTTGAAAGTGACGTCTGTTTTCCTTGGATTTGTCCGTCGTCGTGAATTAAAAACGAGGACAGAATTCCTACCAAAGACGCTACAGACTACGGACTAAAGAACGAGGAGAATTTACAGTTTACAAGTTGATTCTCAATGCTTTTGTATGGTTCATGTACACTTTGTTGTGTTGATACTTTTTCTCTTACCACTGTGCTCTTTACAGTCTACAATCTACAGCACATCAAAATCATGCTTTTGCCCTGACTCTTACTTCTGTTGCTCCGTCTGGTTTTTCTAACTCCACAGAGTTGTGCACTCGCTACTCACACAGAACACAGCAGACAGGCGAGCAGGAAAATGAAGAGCATATCAAAGTCAACTTGTGGCTATAGCTATAGTAGAATTCCATATGCACGATACGCTTTTAGACTCTTGTTTCGTTCGCCTTCTCTTCCCTTCTCATTCTGCCACTCTCTCGCCCTGTCTCTTTCACCGCTTCTCTCCCTCCGCTTTTTCGTTCACTAGTTGGCTCTCTCACTCTCTTTTACTCACCTTCTCTTTCTTTCTGTCTGTCTCTATTCTCCTCGGCTCCACTCACTTGTTGCTCTCTCAATTAGCCTACTCAGCCAGAGAATCAAACCCACGGGAATCTGCTACAGAACCTATTGACGATTGACGATGCCAAAGCACACACAGAGATGCAAATTTACCTTGTTTAGCCGACAGCGTGCAGCTTCTCAAAAACACGGTGACACAAATATTCCCATGTGTTTATCTTCCGTTGGAGTAAGCAGAATGTAGAATGTCAACTGATACACTGTGAAATGAAGGTGGAAGATGAAAATAAAATATCTGAAACTTTGAAATTTTCAGGGCAGATTGTCAGTTGTCTTTGACCTAAAATATATGAATGTGCAAAAAAGTGCATATTCGTGAGCCTGTATTTTTAGTATGGACTTTAATATATTTGTTGACCTGGGAACTTCTGCACCATCCGAATCAGAAAAGCCAACCTGGAAATTTTGAAAATCTCTCGTGAGTAAAAAATGCATTGTTGTTGCATTGCCACTAAACATGCCAAAATAAATTTTGTTTTGCCCACTCAAAATGCACCTAAAAATGTAAGTCAATTGAATATAGCCAAATATTCACTTGAAAGTTCAAGGTGCACAATTTACTATTGCTCTCCCGTTTTAAGATTTGAGTTGTCTTGGCTTAGCCTTTGCGGGCTAACACTGACTAATTTTTTCCTTTGACTGAATGAACAATTGAAATTGGATTGACGCGCGTGTAAAATGTAAAAACAAAAAAACAAAAACTGTGCCACGTGTAAAAAACGCCTCCTTCAAAAAAATGATTTTCTTTAAAATGACATTTATTGATCCTGCTAAAATTGTACTTTTTCAGAATTCATCAAATTAAAATAGCTACCGATTAAATGAAAATGTCAAATGGAGGATTTTTGAGTTTATAGTTTTTTATAACATGGGGAAACGATTCAGCGTTCTGTCCAGTCTTCGTCTCGGTGGTGGATCGTCCTCCCGCTGAAGCTGAACTTGGCGTTGAAAGTTTTTGTATTTCTCCCTAGAAAAATACACCCCAGAAAACTGATTTTAGAATTGCGATAAGAAGCAGCAAAATTTATCATTTACGAATCAACTGGTTATCAAATATTTATGTGAATTTTACATGTTTTTTCGTCTCTGCCGTCCTTTTCTTGGCCGTTGTTCTGGTTCTTGTTGCTTGGATTTGTGTGGACAGTAGCAGAGATAAGTGATAACAATTGAGAGAATAGTCAACAGGAACAACCAATACCAACCCAAATCCATATCCAAAGTCAAAGGAAACTCCAGAAAGATTTTTAGATCAAAAGTATTCCACAGATGTTCATCAGTAAATGTAAACTAATAAAAGTATGCGGAGGAGAGAAATCGCAAACTACAAATTGAAAAATGGAAATGTGAATGCTCCAGTTTGGTTCAACGTTGAACTCAGATCGCAGATAACTGGAGCAAGTACAAATATTTTTTTTGGAGGAAACGTGTCATTTTGCCTCATCAAATTTAATAAAATGTGTAGTTGATCTCATGATAGGAGACAACATAAATAATCAAAAGAATACCAAACGAGTAAAAAATAATCAAGAGCACAACAGTTTTGTAAACACAGGAAATATCCAAAAGACTACATGACGCATTAAACGTCAAATCAAGTCAGTCTAAATAAACTTTGACTACTACTACTTTTTGAAATTCGAAAACCAGATCATTTTTGTAGTTGAGACAAGAGAAATTAACTTGTCAAATTGAACCTACGCAAATAAAAATAACCAAATCTCAAATGTCAAATGGATCTTTTTTATACCTGTTTTATTTTATTTGCGATCCATGACGTTCTTTTTCCCTAATTAACTTTCCGTGCATTAATTGTTTGAGTAAAATTGCAGAAGCTGCACAGAATAGCACGATTAAATCAAGAACTTCGTCCACCTTGAACCATGCAAAACAAGTCAATGTATTAAAGTGCAAACCAACAATATGAAATGAATGAGTCAATACAGACAAAAATGTGTGAAATGTGAATGCAATGCCAAATTGGAAAATACTGGATGCACAAATGAGTCCAACTGGACAAATACAATGGAGAGCGATCACTCTTTTTCCTTTGGAAATTTGGACTTGAGTTGACAGCTTTTTCAACAAATTCCCGACCTCAACGCCACTTTATGCCAAAGCTTCCAGAAAAATCCGGGAAAAGATGTGAAAAAAGCGGAAGAAATTTTCCAGGACCTTGAGAATCGATGGAAGGTCCGTAGAATTTTTACTAAATTTACTTAGAATTTCCGAGAAAGCTTCCAACGGCCCACATGTAATCGGCAACGAATGTACAAGGCGTAAAGAAATAAATCTTCCACTTTCGGTGATAAACTTATTAGCTACTAAACTACAAAAATTTATTCAATTACTTATTAATATATTTACACATTGGCCATAAACTAAATCTAATTTACACATATGGTAATTTTTTTTTTCAATCATAATAAATATATTTTATACATTTAGATTTATTTATATTTCAAAATGTAAAATAGACGAATTCATGAGCTATTTTTAATCTAGCGAAAGGTAATGACGAGACTGGCGACGTTTGTGATGACGAATCCAATGAAATTTGGCGTGCTTTCCCTTTCCAACATGTGAAAATTGCCGACTTTCACTCCAATTTCTGGGATGCGTTGGATTTCCTTTTGAAATTGCCCCGCTTTCCCCGCAACAGGATATTTTTTGATGGTGGACAAGATGGCGCTGACTCTCAATCCACTTTTGACCTTTCTCCAATTCTCAGGGATTGTGAAGGCTCTTTCGTAGATGAGTGAGTAGACAAACATTGTGACAAAATGGCAGTAGGCGGCAAAAATTGACGTCAGCGGATATTGGATGTTGTAGCGGATGGCGAAGAAGGCACTGAAGATAGCGACAAACAGAGACAATATTTTAAAAACGAAGATGATATACGCGTAGACCCGATTGAAGAGGTGAATGTAAACAAAGTGACTCTGCATTTCTTCCAGCAGCTTCTCAACCACACGAGCTCGTGGCATCTCAATTGAATTCCTGCTCCAAGAAACAGAACAAAATAAATGATCAGAATTCCCTTAAAAGAATTAGGCATCACTCATGAAAAGTTAAAGAAAATTAGTTGATTACAAAAAGCTGTGAATGAATTCGATTGTTACCTGAAAATTTGGTTTTGTTGGAATGAGAAAAAAGTAGCGTCACATTTTTGAAAAAATAAAAGTTGATTCAGAAAACAGAAAGTCATAGCGCCGGTATTGCTTACAATGAAAAATGCGTCCACTGTTGTCAAGAGGAGGAAAATTGACCAATGTTGAAATTTTGAGGGAACTGAACTGTACAAAATCCACATTCGATCAGGGTCGCTCAGGAAAATCAAACAGCCAAACAGGACACCAGAAGTAATGAGAAAAGGAATGGCCAGAGTGATGAGCTCGTGTCGATTGTATTTCAAAGGCCATGTCCAGATTTTCCGTGGTTGAGCTGTATTAAAAGAAACAAAATACAACGAAATAGGAGAGACCCTGTGGTATCTGAGCCGTTCTCGGAACAAAGTACCTTTTTCTTTAGTTACGAAATCCCATAGCAACAGATTTTCTGTAAAGTAACTAATGTCTGTGTTTGCTTTAATTCTCAAAAACGTTTTTCCCCATTTCTCAGCCAATTATCAACATTTTTGGACGGGATAAAAAGGAATTAGTATTTTGAGCCCACGAGCAGCAACTTTTACTCTGAACATGACCCAACAAAATTGACACTTTTCTCAAAAAATCAAAACGTAGTCAATTTTATTCACAAAATCCCAAAAACTGAAAATCAGGAATCACGGTTGGCTGTTAAAAGTTGCAAACTTTCTTTTTGGCCCAAAAATACTTTGACGCAGACCCCGCTACATGAATGAAAAAAATTTTTCATTTTCGTGAATTCTGGACTGTTTCTTGACGTTTAATAATTTTTTGAACATTGTTTTCGACAATGGAATTTTTTATTTTTTGAGAAAAAGTGTCTCTTTAAGCTAGTAACAAAACGCCGTTGGTGTGAAGGATGACGCTTTCATACTTTGGCTGCAATGACAAATAACGTGCCATTTCATGTATGTTTAAATTTAGCTCATTAGATTAAATTCTGATTGTCGTCATGTGACCACTCAAAATGATTCTCTCGATGTCCTCTGAGTCTAATTTAGTGGCGATTTTCAGTATTTCGATGTGTGGAGTCACCCACCTTAAAATTAGTAGCGCATTTTTAAATTTTTGTTGAGAATTTGGAAAGTAAACATCGATTGCAAATGACAACATAACAAAACAAATTCAAATTCAATTGCTTATTAAACTTCAAGAAATAATGCAAATTGCTTTAAAGTAGTGAAAATTCGTTGAAATCGTAACTAAAGGGATCTGTGATTTTTTCACATTACTTGTTGTATATATGAATTTAAAATATTCTTTTGTAAAAACTTACTATTACAGCATTTATTCCAAAAACTTACCATTGCTTTGTGTTTGATGGTTGAAGAGTTGATTAAATATCATGACAGATTCTCTGGGGCATTTGATGAAAAGCTGATAGCTCCAGAACATGGCCATCCAACATGGAAAAATGATTGAATGAAAGAACAGTTGGTCTGTAATTTGATCCAAATTTGGAGAGAGAACGAGTTGCACACCGCGAACGGTTCCATAAGCCAAATGCAGGATTTCCAAGCCATAGAGAAAATACCAAATGTACAATTTCCACACTTTTTGTTGCATTGAAATCCTCCCGGATTTTTCATCCACGGAAATTGGCAGAAAAATCCAGTCGGAATAGAATTTCAAAAATTTGAAATTCCATCTATTTTCTACTCTCGACAACATTTTTACTGTTACAATTTTTAAGTTTCTATGACTTGTGATTTGTGTTGTCTCTCGGGTCAGTATTGAATGTGGAATGACAAATGACAGGGACAAAGGAACGGGAAAGAGAGCAAGCAGGAAAGCTGATGTGTATTATCGAGCTCCGCCGAGTGGCAACTCGCAATTCCGTTTCCGCAAATATCCAGTTGAGTTCATGGACTCGGGAAGGTTCATTCCCTTCCAGGACAAAAACAAGAACAAGAACGAGGACATCACCAGGAACTTCCTGACACACCTTTTCCCCGTTCTTGAATTTGTTAACTGTTAATCCACGAGGAACTCGTTGGCCTTCCTTTTGTTTCCCGAGTTCAATTGCCTAAACCTTCAACTTTGAACTCGAGACACGAGGCAACACACAGACACAACAAAAATGGAAGAAGAACGACGACGCCAACAGCCACTGCCCGACACACGTCGTCAAAATCCCAGGGGAGCGACATTGGCATTATGAGTGCACACAAACTAAAAAGAGAAATGTGCTGTGACGTCAGTTGGTGTCCGTAATGTTATAACACATACGATGACAGAAATTCCGCTATGCTGTATTTGTGGCGCTGATCGTCAATACGTTTTTAATGTATTATACACCAACTGACGTCATAATTTGCTTGGGGTACTGTGATACTTCATTTTGTTTCTTATGTCGCTCCCCTGCAAAATCCTTGAGTTTATTTGATGTTTATCCACGGAGAGTTCTTTGGCCTTCCTTTTGTTTCCCGAGTTCAGTTGACTGAACCTTCAACTTTAAACTCAAGACACGAGGCAAAAACACAGACACAACAAAAATGGAAGAAGAACGACGACGCCAACAGCCACTGCCCGACACACGTCGTCCGACTCCTTGAGTTTGTTTACTGTTTATCCATGGAGAGTTCTTTGGCCTTCCTTTTGTTTCCGGAGTTCAATTCCTCATTCCTTCAACTTTGAACTCGGTACTTGAGGCAACACAGAGACACAACAAAGCAACGGACAACTGAATTCGTCTTTGACACGGAGATGAATGGGACTTTTTTCGGCGCCCATCCCCAAAACTCTGTCGAACTCTATGGAAATTTCCTGATTGGTGATGAAAAACTCAGCTGGATTAAATCACGACTGGATAAATTTCCGCCTCGGGTTAAAGAATTGAATCGCATTGATGACTGCTCTCACTGCGTCTTTGACAACAAGTTTATCAACAAAAAACATAAATGTTGTCTAAAATTGTTCTGATTTTCTTGTAATTGGAATTTTAATTTAAATATTTAGGAAAGTTGATGATTTTTTTTGCTTGGTTTGACCTTTTGACCGTTTGAGTTTATAATTTTGCAAAACTACACGTTCAGAATGTTGCACAGTATAAAATGACATGATATATTTTATGCTCATTTTATTGTAGAAATGTCAACCTATAGATTTTTGCTCATCACCATAATTGTCGGCCGACCTTGTTGTTTTCAAATTGCGACTTCTTTAATTTGCTTCCTGAAACTTTTAAAAATTGCTCTTTTCAATTTTCAATATTGGCGCTTGACCTTTTTTGTGCACTTTAATTTTACTTTTGTTCATTTGACTCTCATTCTAAATCCGAGTCGTAATGTCAAAATTTCAATTTTCGGTGGTCTAAATGTTTTTGAAAATCAGGAAAGAATTTGGAGGCTTGGACATTTGTTGTATTTTTTGCGAGGAACAAAAACAGCGGTTTTGACCTTGTCTCACGTTTGGGGTCACAGTGTCCAAACTATTTGACCTGTAACAATGTGAGACGGTTTTATGAAAAGCCAATCGCATTTGCAACAACTTTTTAGCTTTGACCATGGGTGAAAAGTCCGGGCGTCACACACAAATTTGGCGTGAATGGAAAACACGCTCCTAGTTTCAGACTTATGGACGGTACTGTATATTGTATATGTATGGTGCAAATTGGAAATGCGTAATATGTAATCGGTATTCGGCGTTACATGTCTTCTGCATCTGGCTTTTATTTGGCCCGGAAACCTGAAAATAAATCTTTGGCACAGGAACTACAATCTAGAATCTACTCATACAAAGTTGACCATTATTTGCCCATTCATTAATTGTCCACTGTCGTTGTCATGGTGATTGTATATTGTGGCGAGAAGGAGTGTACTCTCTTTATTAATGAAGGCAGAAGTAGTAGTCGTAGGTGCAACATGGTAAGATAATATAGACAAGGATAATAAACATAATAATTAGTACAGCTGA
>JAQGBH010005851.1:0-13511 GCA_034698265.1 Sminthurinus aureus | reverse complement strand
TACAACTCGTCGTAGCACACCGTATTTAAAGTAGTGGATTAGTTGTAGATTAAGAAACATTATAATAAAAAATCATATATAATATCCTTATACATAGCAGTACTTGATTATTTACGTCGGTAGATAAGTCTCAATGTTTCCAATTGATTTTTACAATTTACAATAATATTATAGCAACATGAATTTGAATAGTATAATCAAAATATCAAATATTATGCCTATAAAATACTTACAATAATAGTGTAAATTGAGCGGCTTGAATTTTTCACACATACCCTGTAGTTATTGCTAAACAAAAAAAAATCTCAACTTGGTATCAGATCCTTCATTTCAGATTTCATTATATGAAAATCAGGTAGTATTTGATACACGTATACACAAAAAAAAACAATACAAATGTAGGCAAAAAAAAAATTATGAAAAACAGGAAGCACACAAAAAGACAAAGTTTTTTCTAAAAAACTTTCGACAATAACTGCCACACATATAAAACAAAAAAATGCATAGATATTGTAAATATTATTTGTAGTTTGTTTGTAGTAATACAAATTGTATAATAATTAATAATATAATATTATCAATAGTAACTGCATGGCTTAAATAACACAGTTTCCTTCTGAAATATGACGTTTCAATCCACTTTGATCATGGAAGAGAACGGCGCATGTAGGTTTTGGACAAAATTTGAAGGATCTATCCATATGGCTGGCTAAAATATGAGCTTTTAATTGCACTCGCGAGTCCATAGCTGTACATAAAAGTTTAAAAAATAAGACAAGAATTAAAATATATATTATATATTATTATATGTATGAGAGTGTTTGCTTGACAATCGATAGATATTTTCAGATATAGTAAAAAAATATATATAAAAACATAAAAAAGTAAGGAAGCCAAGTTAAAATTAGAAACATTAAAAACAAATGTTACCTCTTTTACATACGGGACATGGTATGTTTTTAAATTTTCCGGGGTTAGGTGAAGTTTGCTGAACTCGACTACGATTATTAGAACTAGTACTCGTCTTTTTTGAACTTGATTGTATTGGTTTTGTAATCATTTTAGTTCTGGAACTTTGTGGCCCAGGTCTTTTAGGTTCCTCTTGAAGCCGAGGTTGAACATTATTATTAGATTTGGTCGTAGATCTTGATCGGGATCTTGTATTTTCTTCTACTAATAAATCTCCTTTTCCATCAATTTCTGCTTGTTTTTCATGAAAAACGACGTGATCACAGAGTTCAAGTGCAGTTTTACAGAGCTTTTTACAAGAATTAGAGAAAGGACAACCATACTCTCCAATTTTTTGATGTCTTGCTTTGACATGGTCAATCATATCTTCTCGAGATTTGAATCGCTGTAGCCCACAAACCACACACTTGTACAAAGTAACTCCAATTTTCCTAGAAGCACGCAAGAATTTAGTTGGTGGTGGTTGTTGTTGCTGAGATTGTGTGGGTTCTTCTTCAGCTTCTTGTTCAAATTTAGCTATTTCAGCCTGTCTCATTTTAACTCGATTGTGCTCTAGTAAATGGAGAGCTAACTCTTGACTTGTACTAAATCTGCTCGAACATTCAACACATCTATGATCTGTAGTTTGTGCAAAATAATCTCCATCTTGTTTATTGGCTATCTTTGAACTCTGTGGTTGAATTCTTGCAATTTTCTTATTTTGTGGTGGTAATGATTCATCATCAGATGCAGATGAGGCAGTATATGGAGATTCTTGATGTCGCTTCCGATGATTTAAATGAACTGGCTTTTTGAACCTTGACTCATCACTAATTTTTAAATAAATAAACGAAAAAATTGAATTAGAAACCATGAACCATATAACTACAGTACTTTGATACACAGTAGAACCTTCAACATTCAATATAATATATTATTACATAGAGTATTTTGTATTTTTTATAATGCATAATGCTATAGTTTATTGAAGTACATAAATTTAAAGGATATCCAAGTCTTTTCTGTGAAACATTATTTAAATAACAATAAATAATACTTGAGAAACTTGAAAATAAACTTACGACTTCCCAAGTTGTTGTTCTTTAGTTGGTCGAGAACGGCTGTAATTAATAAATGAATCCTCTTCCGCTTCATTTGTCTCCTTTGGTTCTGAATGACTCTTTTTATGATTTTCCAAGGTTGTCAATCTACGGAATGACTGTAAAAATTCAACAAATTACTCATTATTGTACTAAATTGACATAATATTATTATACTATACATTATACATAAAACACACAGCAAAGAATGATGAACCAAAGAATCATTTAAAAATATTAGTTGGTTTTACATTTTACAGAATAAAACAAGAAATAAGAGATAATCACCATAATAAATAATTTTATCATCAGTAATGTTAAATTAAGTAAATGTCATTGGTTATTTTATAATACCTGACCACAAGTGCTACATTTATACTTATTTTCTTCTTTCTCTTTACAGAGTTCTTTCGTTAGATGATAATCATAATGGGATTGTCTATGAAATTCTGTTTGGCAAAGTTCACATTTAATATCAATTTCAGGACTTCTTTGACGTCGTATTCGTGAAGATCTTTTGCTCTCTCCATTTGTAGTAGGAAAATTATCCCTAGAATATTGAAAGGAAAACATACTACAATGAATATATTATAGAACATTATAGAACATAGGTATTACATGTTAAATGTTAACCATTATAATTTATAATGAATACAACAAGTAAACAAATTATTAATGAAATTACTTTTGATCAAAAAATACAAAAAAAAGACTTACATAGAACTACTATCAGTATCTTCAGCATCCACTTTTCCATTTCCATCAGTATCAGTTTCTTCGGTTGATGCACTAGAAATTTTTCCTGGATTTTGATGTTCCTTTTTATGACGTAGGTACTCTCTCAATTTTGTAAAAATTTCACCACACTGTACACAATTCATTGATTTTGAAGGCTCTTTTTGTGTTTTGAGTGAATGTTGTTGTTTACAATGGTTTTCTAACAATTCCATTGAAACAAACTTTTCACTACAGACAGCACACTTGAAAGTAGATGGTTGATGTTTACGAGAATGAATTTCAAGAGCAAATGTGTTCATGCAATTTTTTCCACAAACTTTACAGTTGAAATTTTCTTCTTCCACTTGCATTGGTTCTTCCTCACGTTTAACAATGGGAATAGTTCTTGTAGGTTCTTCAATGTCCATTTTTTCTTCTTTAATTTTTGTAGTTGAATGAGTTAAAATACTTGCAGTCTTATCTGAATCTATTGATTCAGTTATACTAGAAGGAGTTGAACTTCTTGTTTTTGTATGAGCAATATTATCTTCCTCCTCCCTATGATTTTTGTTTTCTTGTGTTTTATTTTTATGACTACCACTGAAAGCTCCACTATTGCATTGATCATTCACCACGATGGATTCCTTTGAATGCCGGTCAGTATAATGTTCATCTAGTTTACTTTGAGACAAAAGTATGCTATCACAATAGATGCACATTAAAATTGCATGTGCAAGTAGTCCATGTTCACTCAATTGGAAACGATCTGTGAAGGTTTTATAACAACTTTTGTAGTAACATGTATGTTGTGCTGATGATGAAGAAGAAGATTTTTGTTGTTGATTTGAAGTGGAATTAGAAAATAAATGTAAAGAAGAATCACCTTCAACTTTTTCAACATTCACTTTCTGTTTTTGTTTTCGTTGTCTTTCCAGTTCCTGTTCTTCTTTAAATTTAGTTACCTGAGCACGAGTATGAGACTTGGCACAGTCTAATGATTGACAGAGTAATTTATATTGTTTAAAACAATATTTACATTTATATTTTGAGGCAAGACCACAGGAATTAATCCGATGTTTCCATAAAAGGTTGTTTGATTCATACTTCTTTGTACACTTAACACAACTAAACCTGTAACGCATTATTATTATAAGTTATAAGGTATATAGTGCAAATTCATGCATAAACTATATGTGTATTTTTTATTTGAAAATAATAATGATTGCATAACTGATATTATTTTAATCATAAAAAAACTATTTCAAAAGTAAATAAAAGTAAAAACAACATTACTTACATTCTTGGTCTTTCATGAGGAAAATGTGTTGGTTGAATAAATGTAGTAGTAGTCTCATTTGCATGATACTTCCGATTGTGCAGTACAAGATTCTTAATATTAGAGAGTACTCTATTGCAGTAGATACAAGTAGTTCTTTGTTGAATATAAATATTCTGCACACTAAGTTGGTCTCCAGATTCAACATTCAAACCATTATCATCATTATTACTTCCCTCGGAATGATCACTACCATTATCATTTGTGGAAGTACGTTTCTGAGGGGCTGACTTTCTATTTTGTTTCTTGTCATTCTCACATGATGTTTTTGTTGTAGATTTATTATTAGCTGTATTTCTAGTCTCTTTTTTCGTTTCTTCATCATCTTCTTCTTCTTCTTGTTCATTGTCACTATTCTCATTTCGATAATCATCATCATCGTCCTCACTGTCATCCTCGTATACTTGGTTTGTTCTTCGCTGATAATTCCAACGTCTTCCATTATTATTACTACTACGGCTGCTGCTAGAACTTTGAGATTTTATTGACGCTGCTTTTCTTATAGATGAACTTGTCACAGAGGAGCTATCATCCCTAAAAATACAATAATACAGAATATCATTTTGTTATGTCATTCTTCAAAATAGGCTATGCATATACAGTTTGTAATGCATATTTGTTTTTACAAAGTATATACTTAGTATACATAAATACACAGCATCTATAATATGAATATACTATTTACATTCTAATACTTCACGAGACGAGATAATACACATTACACAATTTACCTAACCAACTTTGTGCTTTAATGTTTTTATGTTTAGTCCTATATTATAATATTTTAAAAGTTGAACTCGGAATTTAAATTATTCTCAGGTCATTGTTCTAAATATTATTTTGTTTACTACTATTTTTTGTTATGTATTTATAACTGTTAACTGGACTACTACATGTAATTATATTGTTTACAAGCATATTTAAATATTCATTAATTAAAAAATTGTAAACATGAGAAAAATGTAAATTCTTGTTGTAACATTCTTGATTATAAATTATACTGTATACTCAAGAATGTTAAATAATGTTATACCGGTTGCCTTTTACATAACGATCTTTACATGGCCCTAAATTTCTCATGTAAACACATTATTCATGTTTTATAGTGTTTATGGAACTTTGTTTACACAAAATGATGCAACTACATAGCTTGAGCATTTTAAACTTTAAACAATCCTTCATTATAATTTATAATTTATAATAATCAAAATAAATTCTCCTATGATTCTCCAATGCAAGCTTATGAACGAATAAGAATTTAATTTTGAAAGAGACTACAATAAATAATTATTGTAGCATACTGTCATTAGTGCTAATAAATGAAATGAATTTGTTATGATGTTATGGAAGTATAGATAAAAAGAAGTAGCATTAACCTGGAGGAAAGATTACTGTTGTCATTAGTTGACGAGAGTCCATCTCCAAAAACAGGGGTTACAGAATTTAAGCTTAGTTTGAATTTCTTTTCCTGACTGGTTGGACCATTAGGTACTTTTGTAGTAGTTGAAGTAGTTGAAGGGCTAGGTGCCTTTGGTAGATGGTCAGTCGGCTTTCTAAAAAGATGAATAAAAAATGGTTCAGATTCTTGGAAAAGCCTCCTATTTTATAAGTTATAAGCGTCCTATTTACACACACATGTATGTATATTAGTAAAATGCAGTGACAGGAAAGCATCAAAAACATCATAATATTATTATGTGTTATGTACAATGTACACTGTACACTATATCGTATATGGCATTTTTAAATGTTACAATTTTATATTGTTGAACATCAAAAATCAACAACATGACTATAGTATTATCCAACATACAAAATATCATCAACATGTAATCAACATGAAGAGTACATGGAAAATGATGAAATATACATAATATTTTATTTTAATATTGTACTGCTAAAAATGTAAATGACAACTTACTCTGATATCCGATTAGTAAACTTTGTTGTCTTCTGTTGTGTATTTTGACTGTGGTCATTTCTAATATGAATACGTAATTCGACATTAAGTTTAAATTTGCTGTCACAAAACTCACACTCGTACTTATTCATTTTGATTATATTTTAATCAAATGAACAAATAATACTAAAAATCTCTCTGAACTCTGAACTCTTTCCTCTGATTTTAGTGTTGAATCATCTTTAATTATAAAAGGCACCGGTTATGATTCTATTTAAGAGACATGCCCAAAACAATTATGACAATCGATAAACACAAAGTTATGTCACATCTCAAATCACAATTAAAATTAATAACAGTAAATAAATGCCACTAAAAACGATCAGCCTACGTTCTCCCTTGGACGCACAAATTCACTTTGAAATCACGATGAGCCAACCTCATCTCAAATGCTCTGGATATAGTTTTACATAATAGTATGGCACAGGGAAAAGGTAAAGACAAAAAAAATTGAGTCCATTTTTAGATTGCCTTTTTCAAGGCTTGCATGACCTACTAAAAACAAGAAGGCTTTTTAATGCTCTACTCCAAGATAGGAAGAGACCCTTTTTGTTCTTTGTCTTATTGGTTTGGAAAAACAGATGCAATGTGTATACTATACACTGTATAGTAAAATTATATTGTACTTTAGTCTCCAGATAGTATATATACTCATGTCTCATGTCCGTTTTAATCCTCACATTTAATATTTAAGTCAGTATGATCATAAAACAGATGTTGATCTTTTTTATACTTATTGACTTTATATATTTTACATGAAACACGAACATGTCAAATATTCCTGCATTTACATGATGTTCCAAGTTCTTAAAACGGAAATAAAATCGTTGTATGTGTATAATGTACAATGTATTACTTGCATTTATAAATTCATGTATTACCAATTACCAGTTTGAAAAAATATAAAATATTAGCATATTATGTACTTTGTGTATAAACGGAATATTTTGTGTGGAAGAATTTTACAGTACTTTTATAATCATTTTAAGTATTTAAGGTATGCCCAAGTACTTAGGGTAAGTACAGAAATAAAATGAAGACGTTTTCCGGACGTCCTCATCATTGATGACGTGAAACACATGCAGAAATATAAGATGGTTTAAATTACTTCTACAGTGTCCAGTGTCCAGTCGAGGCTTTGCTGACGATATTGTTTAATTATGTCATCTCTTGAATTATTTCTCATTCCATGTGTACGTACAGTGTACATCCATAAACATTGCTCACATCATATTATATTATTGTCATATTGATTACTAGTTACACAAGTACTTGCCAAAGATACTAAATTAGAAATGATTTACAGAGTACGTACATGCAAAATTCGCAACTGAGACTTTGCAGTGATTTGTATTTACTAGAGTAGTTCTTTTTGTCCTATTAACATGATTAAAGCAAAGTATCATTAAGTTCAAAAAAAGGGAGGATATTTTACTAATGTACTTACATATGTATAAGTTGTTGCGTGTCGTGTACGGTATATTGTGTGCTACTCAATTATACACATTTTCATACATGTAGGGATGTAAAACCTCGAGTTCAAGTAGTATGAATGATGACAAAAAGAATAATAATATTCAATCCGAAGATTTTGTTCAAAATATTAGATACGTAATATGTTTTGTGTATATATGCATATTTGATACGCAGCAATATAGACAGAGTGTGTCATGTTTCCCTTGATAGTTTGTATTCCCAGTGCTTTAGATTCCAGTAAGTAGCTTTGTGGTCTGATATAACATAAAATACATATTTAATATAATACGACATTTGGTTGTGTATAACTGCTCTATCACTTATCACTACTCTCGTATCTCATATAGTCCTCTGGATGTATAAATAATTATGTAAAACAAAATACAACGTAACACATTTATCTGAATTTAAGTATATTATGCATAATATTAGTATAGCTTTCGTCTCAAAAGTGACAGTCAGCAAAAAATCTGAATATAGTCACTTGTATATAATTAGCTTTTGTCTATACAACCAACCACCGTTTTCACCTTCACCCTCATTGGCACATTAGACATTAGACACATCGATACGATTAGATACATGTAAGTACATTTTGTGTACATAGTAAAGGGGTGTTTTTTACACTTTCAAGTCAACTGAAGATAAAAATTTCACTTCATAACCCCCTTGTATAAAGAGTAACACACACTATGATATTCAGAATTGTGAATCAACACTAAAAACACACAATAAACATGTAGGTAAATCTAGGTTTTGATTTTTGATTATCTTTCCAGATTATCAATTCAAAATAAAAGTATTTTGGGGTGTTTTAATGCAAGTATGAATAGAAAATTGAAGGACGGGGAGTGATTATTTGCACCGATAACAGATACGACAATATTAAATATGAATGTTGTATAATATTTTTCCTTGTTATACTGTGGTATAATATTATGCATTTTTTTGCATCCAATATGCACTTTACCGATGTCCCGTTAAAAAAGTGAACATACAATATGTCAAGTATCTTACAAATAACTTTTTGATGGAAACCAGTAGCGAGATGGACATAATCAAAATATTAGTACTTAATTACATGCACTTTATAGCTAAAAGTATGGAAGCCTACATCTAAAGATTTTGTAGTTTGTGTATGTACATTGTACATGCTAGTGGGAAACTAGTAATCTTGGTTCTTGTCAATCTTCTTTTCAAAAAAAAGATACAAAAACATAAGTACGGTACATAGTACATATTACGTATAACATTATGACATAGTTTGCAATTTGCGACGCTCTGATTTATTACTTTAGAAATGGAAATAATACATGCATACATACTCAATACATACATGAGTTATGAGTTATGTTATGGGCTCGTCACTGATATTACAGTAATTAGTGATTATATAACAGATTCATGAGAAAGTATAGTAATAATTATTATTTTAACACGCCATGTGACATGTTTTTTTACTGTACACTGTACACTGTACACAGTTGGTAGCTCATATTTATTTAGTATTTGTTGCTCTATTTTGTACTTTTACTACATTTAGTATAGTTCAACTGGGGCATCTCAATATTGATACAGATATATGTGTGCGCAGTGTGTATCGATATTGATTATGAAATGATTTTTTAATGAATATTATACACCCAACTTAAACAATAGAATTTCACAAATGTATAAAAGCTGATTTAAAAAACTAAAACAATACATTCATTTCATCTCAACCCTCAGTTTTCATTTACTATACTTTTACTTTATTTTTAATTTTAAACTATTCACTTTGAGAATATTTACTATTTACTGATTGAAATATGGCGGAACGAGCTACCAACTTACACGGCTGCCCGCTTGCCAGTTTGTCTGCTTCGTTATCAGTTGGCCCAACAGGCAATGTATTGTTGCAGGATACTAATTTGGTGGAACATTTGGGTAAGATATTCTTCTTTTACTATTGTAATAATCATGTTGTAAATGCTATGAGGTTTTAGCTTATCTGTATATTTTTGGAATATTCAGCACAATTTGATCGCGAACGAATACCGGAGCGGGTAGTACATGCCAAAGGCGGAGGTATGGAATTGATTTAGTTTGTTTTACAAACCTTCGTGGACTATACTGTATTCATTTTTTACTACTACTAAACTCAAAAATGCTTTTTTAATAATTGTGTAATTCCGTATTTTAGGAGGATTTGGTTATTTCGAAGTAACCAGTGATGTATTGTCAACTTTAACCAAGAATAAAGTTTTTAGTCAAATTGGGAAAAGAACTCCAATAGCTGCAAGATTTTCTACAGGTACAAACATGAAACCTGAAGAAGGATAAATAAATTTTACCGAAACCGGTAGTTGTATGGATTAATGAATTTTGAGTTTGCTTGGTTCATCATTGTCATTATTTACTATAAATTATCTATTCCAGTCGGGGGAGAAAGTGGTAGCGCTGACACTGCAAGAGATCCACGGGGATTTGCACTAAAATTCTATACTGGTAAATAAACATCAAGTTGTATTACACACCATTGAATATTGAACTCAAATCCAAAATTATATTGTGTTTATAATTTATAATTCATAACAGAGAATGGAAATTGGGACCTTGTGGGAAATAACACACCAATTTTTTTCATTCGAGACCCCGTTCTCTTCCCAAGTTTTATTCATACACAGAAAAGAAATCCTAAAACGCACTTGAAGGATCCAGATATGTTTTGGGATTTCATCTCATTGAGACCTGAGACGACTCATCAAGTTAGTTTCCTTTTCAGTGACAGAGGAACTCCTGATGGATATCGCCATATGCATGGATATGGTAAAACAGTAAAAATAAAAGGGCATAAAGGTTTGAAAATTTTCATACACTCAATTTGTTAATGTTTTGAAAATCTTTCCTATTTTTAAGGGTCACATACTTATAAACTAGTCAATGACGAAGGGAAAGCTGTCTATGTGAAATTTCACTTCAAGACGGATCAGGTTTGTTGAATTTTGTTGATATAAATTTATATCACATGAATGATAAAAGACATAAAAAAAGTTATATATAGTGCGCCGCAGTGCTGTCCATGAAAAACTCAACCTTTTCTTTCGTTTCAAACGCAGGGCATAAAAAATTTGACTCCAGTCGAAGCAGGTCGTTTAAGCGAAACAAACCCGGATTATGCCATTCAAGACTTGCGTGAAGCTATTGACAATGCAAATTATCCATCCTGGACGGTCCAGGTGCAAATTATGACGTTTGATCAAGCTGCCGCATATCAATGGAATCCATTTGACGTGACTAAAGTTTGGAGACATGGAGATTTCCCATTACAAAATGTGGGAAAACTAGTACTTGACCGAAATCCGGAGAATTACTTTGCGGAAATTGAACAACTAGCCTTTTCTCCCGCTAATATGGTCCCTGGAATAGAAGCAAGTCCAGATAAGATGTTGCAGGGTCGTTTATTCTCTTACACTGATACTCAACGCTACCGATTGGGGGTAAATTATGCCCAACTCCCAGTCAATAAACCACTTGTGCCCGTAAATACTTATGCAAGAGATGGACATATGAGATATGAGAATCAGGGGGGTGCTTCTAATTATTTCCCTAACAGGTAACGTCACAATTATCAAAATAATCATTTATGCCTTACACTAATAAAACAAATACTTGGTAAATTATTAATTAAATATTTATTTAATTGTTTGATCATTCACAGCATTGGAGGTGCTTTGATTGATGACTTTGCGGCTCAGTCTCAATTTCCTCTTAGCGGAGATGTACAACGTGCAGATCTTGGCACTAGTGATAATTTTTCACAAGTCACCATCTTCTGGAATGATGTCTTGACACCTGCTGAACGAACTCGCCTTGTGGGCAATATTGCTAATCACCTAATAAATGCAAAAGAAGAAATCCAGATTCGAGCTACTAATAATTTCCGACAAGTCTCTACTGAATTTGGAGCAATGCTACAGGATGCTTTGGACGCTTTACGTCCAAGAAAAATGGCTTTACGAAGAGGAGCTCCAAATTAAAAGACAACAACTTAATATCGTTTTCGAATAACGAATCATAATTATGATGTGATTTTTTAAAGATTTTAGTACACAGTTTGTGAATTATGATAGATTGTGTTTGTGATTTTTATGCTTTTATACTTTGATTTTTGAATTGATATGCTATTATTTTTTGTGTTCATAGTTCATAATCTAGAATACCGATGCAATGGGATAATCTATATAACTTTATTTTATGAGCTTCCGACTCATGTCATGTCATTTGTACCAAATGTTAAATAATTTTGATTATACAGTAAGAATTACCATAATGTACAAAACATCACTTGCTATTATTTCTATCTCAGTTATGTGAAGGGAGAATAAATATCCTGCTTCTTGTAATTTTACTTGTTATACGTTATGCTATACGTACTCCACGATATCCGACTCAATTATGCATTGTTTCATTATATCTTTTGTCTTTTGGTATAACTAATATACTTATGATAATATTATGTGTATCTTGCGTGTATCTTTTTACTTGCACAACTACCAAGACGCAAAATCATAATTCATGAGTACATAATATATAAACCATGATAATTCTAATATAAATAATGTATTATGTTTTATCAAGATAATTCTGTGATGATGTCAACACGATATTGTGCTGTTTATTCAAAAAGGCGAACATATTACAAAAAAATAACAGTGTTACAATTTACAATTATTCAAAAACAGTATACGGTATACAACATACAACACGGGCAATAATTATTTTTACTATAAAAGGCAGAAACGCAGTTTGGACAAGTAGCAAATATATGTCAAAGCACATTATGATGCTAAATTACATCATATTTCAATAAATACATGTCCAACTTTTTACTTGTAAAATGTTAAAAGACCACAATATGTATTATTATGCGACAAAAATAGTTGACGTATACACTACTATAGTTTTTGGCGTTAAGTACACAATATTCAATATTGGTACAGCAATAACTAATATAATTGATTAAATTATGCTTCACACAATTTCTTGTTCGTAGTCCGTAATAAAAATTCCTTCCATAAAGCTAACATCTATTTTTTTTTACCTTTGAATTACTTCATCATCTTTCAAAATAATTACCTAGATATTGCTACATAATATTATGTATTTTTTATAAAATGCATACAGGATTTCAAGTTTCCTTATATAAATCTAAATCTATTGATAACTTTATTTGTTCTTCTCAAAAATACAAGAAAACAGAAAAAAACAAAAGTAGTGCCGAGTACAAAGTACAAATAACACAACTTTACAGGATTCTTCTACATTTATAACTTATATTATACAACGCACACATAAAAATATACGTTTTCTGAACATTTTAAAAACGAAAATGGTTTATATTTAAAGTTTTACGTACTGAAATTGACCTATACGTATATATTTAATATGATACTACAAATCATCAATATGCATTATGCATAATATTTCGTTTGTAGCTTTCAGGTTATTCTTTCAATTAATCTTCATAAATATAAAAAATGCTCTCTCAGTCATGTTTTTTATATAACTCACTAAACGAAATTCATCACTATTTTACACATGGACCACGAATTTTAGTATACACTATACACTTGCGTTCTGTACAAGTATATTATGTTATAATAAATTATAATTATTCATTATTGTATAGTATATATATAGTTATACGTTATACCGTATACTTGCCAGATTTCTCACTGAAAATCACTACTTTTTTGGAAACTTTTATTTTTTATTTCGGATTCCGCCGGGGGATAATTATGATTTTTGCAGTCATTTAAACCTTAGAATGTCTAGTTTAATTGCACTAATTTTCACTTACCTGACTTTACGATTTCTATGAAAATTTCTAAGTTGCAGTGTCCTTCTTTTTAATTTCAAAAAGAAGGACACGACAACTTAAGATTTTTAATAGAAATCGTAAAGTCAGGTAAGTGAAAATTAGTGCAATTAA
>JAQGBH010005850.1:0-13512 GCA_034698265.1 Sminthurinus aureus | reverse complement strand
CAAGTGACATAATGAACCAGACCAAACAAAAATAAGCCAAACCATGGCGAACCATGTGGACTGATGCCATGATTCAGGATTCCAGCGACGGTGTCCCTTCTTCTTCTTCTTCCACATCTTTGCGCAATTCATCCGAAATTACTTTTTACACTTTCGTGTGTGTGTGTGTGTGAGAGAGAGAGAGAGAGAGAGAAAAGGACGTAAACAAAAACACAGCCTAAAAAGGAAAATCCTCAGAGTGCATATCTATAAATGAAGGTAAATACAAACACAAATACAAATACAAATAGAAACCCAACAAAAAAACAGAACAAGGATGAAACATGTAAATAAATGCATCAAAAATCAAAACCTTTACATTTTTACATGTTTTAGCTTCAGCGACCACCACTGCGATCTTTGATCTGTGATCTACATTCTACATTACGACTAAGTAATAATTCTCCATGGGATTTATTTATTTTTTTACATAAACTTTCAACAGACAACATTTTCCGTTCACATTGGATAAAAATAGACAGAGACAGAGACAGAGTCGACGACCAATAACCAATGTCTATTTCACATCTCATGATTGTTGTCTGGTATTGAATTGGACTGAATTGAACTGGGTTTTAAAGATGTGCTGTATAATTTATAATTTATTGAGAACTGAGCTGCAGATTTATGTAGTTCAACTCAATATTTTATCCACTATCCACTATTTATCAACAGCTCACAGTTTATATTGTAGTTTTCATTCAAAGTCGATTCAAATTTCAACATTGTATCTTTTAACAATCAACAGTTTTGGTCTGTCGGTATCGGCGCATCTGTGTTTGCAGTTTGTATTTTGTGTAATAATCCAAATCCAAATCCAAATCCAATTGTACGGATATTTATTTTTTACTGTTTATACTAGTTACTACAGATTACAGATACCTCACACCACTTTACTAGTGTAGTGTGCTTTAAACTGATACCACACACCGCCACCGTCACAGCCAGAAACACGGATTTACGGGACACTTTCATCTCGGATGCAGTTAAATCCCACACCACACCACACCACGGAAGAGAAAACACAAGAGATTTAAAAAAGCTATAAACTTTAAACTTTTGAAAAAAGAGCAATTGAATGGATACTGGATAGTGGATGAAAAGTGAAAAGATGCACTTACTCGTAGAAAGTAAAAGTACAAGTAGAACGGAGACACAAAAGCGTGTAGTCAACCATGGATTTTTATGGCATTGCAAGTTGTGAGTTGTTGGTTCTGAGGAATTTTAAATTTGAATTGGAATTGGAATTTAAATATCTCAAAGTCTCAAAGTCTCCAAGTTCAATGCTCAACGTCCAAAACCGATATAATTTTCTATGATATTTTCCAATTAAAAAATGTGAATGTGTGCGAGCTGTGTGCTTGTGTGGGATGGCAATAATAATATTATTACGTAAAACGTAAACAAACAATTTTTAAATGGAATGTTGAATAAAAAAGTGCACTTGTAAAATCTAATAAAAATCCAGTCCACAGTCCACAGTGCTATAACAGTGATAAATCACAATCAAGAATTCCTAAATTTTACATTAGACATAATAAATACTTTAAAGGAGGAGATGGGGATGCGGATCTAAAATACGTATGCATAAATATATATAAATTCACAACGTGTAGTAAAATGAGTGCTAGATTTGAGATTTTTTATCGTTATGATGTATGATGAGATAGATTCCAAGTTCCGAGTTACAATGAACAATGAACAATGAAGCCATCCAAGTGTAATGCTTAATATATTTATGCATTTAATATTATGAGGGAAAATGTACAAATAAAGTGTAAAATTTATGTTCATATTTACAACACATATTTTAAGGATAAAAGATTACTTTTGCTGTCGGCTGGGTTTTACTAAGAGCTTGAGCTGGAGTTTGTATGACTCTAATTCTAATTCCAAATCTGAATCTGAACCTGAAACTGCATCGGAACCTGTGACCGTGTCGCGGCATTTGGCGTTTGTAAGATTTAAAGTTTAAATACGAGTCCAGCGTCCAATGCCCAATGTCTAGAGTCTCTTGTCAACTTTTACACTTTCTCACCTCCGTCTACCATTCTTTATTCTTTATTCTCGACTTGAGATTTGGTCTAGCTTTAAATATGCATGTGTGTTTTATGTTGAGTTGAGTTGTGTTATATTGGTCGATGCTCGGTGGTCGGCGGTAGTCAGTAGTCAGTAAATTTTCAGCTTCAGCTCAGCTCTTGTCATTTTCCAAAGTTCCAAGCTCAGCATTGGCCGTCTTCATATTCTCGAGTTTTATTCTACTCCAAAATCTTCAGTTGTATAGATATTTTACGTTCTACACTGCTCATTTTCTTTAGCCCGATTCGGAATTCCGAATACAGATTCAAATCCAAATCCAACTGGAACTCAAACTCGAACAGAGTGATACAAAAGAGAGAATGGGAAATGACAAAACAAGGCTATTGTATCAAGTATCAAGTGAATGGTGTGAGGAATGCAGAATTCGGAATACTCTATGCTCTATGCTGTAAATTGTAAATCTCATGTCTCAAGTCTCAAGCCAAAGGTGGTCAAATGCCACACATGGACCCTTTTCCCTCCTTTGTCATTTCCTTATTTTCAGAAGCCTCAACTCAGTTTACAATCTACCATTTACAATGTACACAAAATCACATAATAGATACACAATACACAAAATACAAAATACAGGGTACGGAGTACAGAGTACACCAAACACAAATAGTCATGTTAGGTGCTCTTCTTGCTCTTCTTCCTTTTCATTTTTATCCTCATTCCTCTCTTTTTTCCACAATCCAGAATACTGTCAATTCTATCTTATACATTGTCATTGTAAAGGGAAAGGGAAATGCTATGCATATCCACACCATATAGGAAAGCAGTATAGTATACCTATAGATTATAGTACTATAATACATTTGGTGATAGTGACTGGACGTCAATTTGACTGGTGTTCCAATCCAACTCCCAGTTCCCAGTTCTCTTTCTCTATAGTTTTCATTGCACTGCATGATGCATGATGTAGCGAGTAGCGAGTGCCAGGGAAATGGGAAAAAGATCCTCCATAGGCATCGGATGCTCGTCCAGGTTGGTCCTCAACTGCATTCAGTTGGATCGGTAGGTAGTAGGTAGTAGGTAATTCGGTTGTTTGCTGGTTAGTAAAATTGTCAAAGTGCTGGTGGTAAATTTTAAATTCAAGGGAAGGAAATGAGGGTACAAGATCGCATCGGACTATCTGTTAAGAGTTTAGAGTTAAGAGTGTGTATGACAGAAAAAGACAGACATTTTGACTACTCACTACTCAATACTCACTACACTGAATTATAGAGTATAGAGTATAGAGTATAGAGTCGTGTGAGTCAGAACTCGATGTTCATGTTTTGTACAGTAGGTTTGATTTGCCTTTGGTTTGCTACGATATACGATCACCATCCCAACTTGAGCGTGGAGCATGCAATATACCACCAGCAACCAGGAACGCGTCATCCGACATCCGACTACAATACAAAATACAGTACGTACTAGATACTAGATACTAGACGATATGTGATTCGAGGTGGAGATCCAGGATTCATTCAATATGACAAAGATAACGTGTTCTCTCTCTCGCTCTCCTTTTCTCGTTTTGTTAAAGAGACGGAGTCTTATGCTTAGCTTTGGAATCAGAGTCAGAGTCAGAATCAGAATCAGAATACGTTGCAGATACATATGTTTAGAATTCAGATGCTCAATGCTCATCCTTTTCTTACCATGTTACTCACACTGCACTGCACACGGAACTGCACTGGAATGGTCTGACCAGGGTTTGTTCATAAGTATGCATTTATTTGGAGCTTGGGTTTTTTGAGAGGATGAGAGATGAGATGCTCTATGCTATGCTTAGAATTGGACTTTGAGTTTGGACAGGGGAAGAAGCTTCCTCAATTTCTTCCTCTATTGAAAAGGCAAATCTAAATGGACTTGGGGACAAAGGGCACAAAAGATAGAAGATAGAGGATGGATGTATCTCTAAACTGTAAATTGTAAAGGTAAAGTGTTCAGTGTTCAGTGTTCAATAACACAACAAAACCAAACCAAACCAAATCTAACAAATAATAATAATATTGTTAGTTCTTACTATCGAGGATGAGAAGAAGGGAGTTTCATCCATTTCTTTACTGAATCTTCCTCAATGCCAATCCCAATCCCAATGCTAGTGTCACAATAATAATATAATATAATACTGGAAGCAAGGAGCCAGGAGTAACAAGGAGAATAGAGAATAGGGAATAGGAATACATAATCCCATGTTCTCTTGTGGAGTTGTATTGAACATTATAAAAAGTTGACGGGTACACTTTGTTTGTCTGGTTGTCTCTCCTGGAGGATTCTTCTTCTCTTTTTGTAAATCATACACAAAATACATGCCACACACAGGACTCAGGATAGATATCCCTCAATCCTCGATCCTCCATCTAACTATCATATCCATATGCATATACGTTGTAGAAATAGTTGAATGAATATTTATTTGATATGGGTAGGCACCCTCTCAACTCATAAAAAGATTATTTACAAAATTTGTACATAAATGCAAATAAGATCCTTGGAGGCATAATAAATAGTAAATAGTAAATAATCAATTAATTAATATAACAAAACACGTAGTTAGCAATCTTTAGAGTGAAAATGGAAGTAATATCATTAATCATGAAATACAAAAAAGACATTAATCAAATTAAAAAATTTTCTCTGTCATTTAAACATTTTTTCATAAAGTTGAATACAGAAAATGCATTTGCTTTAGTCATATTGTCATAAAAAAGTTTTTCTTTGTAGTTGTTAAAGTTGATATCACAATTTTGACGGTGGTTATTATATTTAGGACAAACTATTAAAAAATGTTCCAAGTCTTCAAGAGTATTATTTTCACAGTAAATACAAGAACCACTTGATTCATTATCATTGAACCATCCTTTTAAATTTAAAGATTTATTATGTATCACTAGTCGATTGAAGTTCAGTCTTAACTGCATAATCATAGAAACTATGGATAATGGAAGATTTAAAGTTTGATATAAAGGTATATTGTTTTCGTTTATTAAGTTATAATAGTGAGGAACTGATGATGATGTTTTTGCTTTGTCGAGGTCTATTTTAAGTAACTTATCTTTGTATTTCGTTAGTATTTCACTATAATTGTTTTTGATCGATTCAATACTTTGAGCATCCCATACTTCTGGTAAATCAATATCACATAATATTTTTTTTAATTTTGCACACCAGTTATGTTTTAGATCACTTTTATCTATGTTGTGAACTAAATTATTATAGCAGTCTTTAATTAATGATGAGTCTGGTTTGGTTAGTACATGTATCCAAAAATTTAGAGTATTTTTTATCACTTGTAATTTGGTGTGTATTCTGTTGTTCTCTAACCTCACAAAATAATATGGAGTATTGTTGGGTAGTTTATATAATCTTTTAAAAAATTGTTGTTGTACGATTTCAATGTCATCAAGATGGTCCAATCCCCAGATAGGTGATGCGTACAAAAGTATAGATTGTATCATTGTGTCAAAAATCTTGAATCTTGATTCTGGTAATTTCATTTTTCCTTTATTGATTATTGGCCAAATGGACCCTAAAGCAGCCCGAGATTTTGATACTACTTCTTTACATTGGTCGATAAACAGACCAGAAGACTTAAAAATTACACCGAGATATTTATATGAAGATACAATTTCAATTTTCTTCCATCCCAATTGAATGAATCACTATTGCACAGGCGGCCAGCTTTTCTGAATATAACGACTTTTGTTTTATTAATATTAACTATTAAATGATTGTCCTTTAAGAATTCGGATAGTAAATTTATTTTCTTTTGTAATGAATTTTTATTGGGAGCAAGTAGAATAATGTCGTCAGCGAATAGCATAATATGTATTTCTCTTCTGTTGTTTTTTCCCTTAATGTTGATTCCATTTATTTTACTTTGGTCCATAATTTTAATTATATCATTAATATAAATTTTGAAAAGTTGTGGACTTAGGGTCTCACCTTGTAAGACTGATTTTTCAATATTGAATTGAGATGAGAGACCAGAAGAACATTTTACTGTTGCTGTTGCATTTTTATATATAGCTTGAATTATATTGATGAATTTTAATGGTATGCCGAATGCTTCTAGTTTTTTCCATAGACGTTCATGAGGTAAAGTATCAAAGGCAGATGATAAATCCACAAAACATGCATATAATTTTTGTTTCTTTTTAAATTGAGATTGTATTAAAGAATTTAAGATAAAAATGTGATCATTTGTACTTGTTCCCTTTTTATATGCTGCTTGGTATTCAGAATCTGCATTATTTATTAGCATCCAATTTTGTAGTCGTGAAGATAAAACCGATGTAAATAGCTTGAGAACTGTAGGTAGTAAGGATATTGGACGGAAATTAGATGGCAGAGATTTATCTCCTTTTTTATACAGTGGTGATATTACAGTTTGACACCATGATGATGGGACTTGACTGGTATTGTAACAAAAATTAAAAATTATACATAATATTGTGACTAGTGACGATGGACCAAATTTCCAGTTTTCATTTATAAGTAAATCGTGTCCAGGTGACTTTTTATTTTTAAGCCTATGCAACATATTAAAGCCTCATGCTTTAATATGTTGCATAAACCATTACATAATATAAATATAAATATAAATATGGAATGTGGAGCCAACCTAAACATGAATTGAGCACAGTAAAATATAATAATATTATGTACCTACATATATTCATGCATCGAGCATTGTTTCACAATTTACAGCACGTTACGATATTTGTATCAAACTCAAGTTTACTTCAAGACTCAAGACCCAAGACAAAAAAGCAAACTACTACATACAAAAATATATTGTATGGAACAGTACATCTTAAAAAGAATGGTATGTATAAAAATTATTTCCACATGCTTCCAGTCTGCAGTCCACAGTAGATTACATATATTCTACATTCTACAGATAAAATGAGTCACGAGAACGACTATGTTAGAAGAAAACGCGATAGCCCAAAAGAACAGTGAGCAAAAATTTATGAGGAATAATACCTACAATCATGGATCAAATAAACATTAAAAGCCGTATAAACATGGGATTTGATCCAAAAAAGGAGACCAGCCCATTTTTTGATTGTGTTCAAGAAAACTTTGCTTATAATTTAGATTACGAAAAAAGATTGAATATGTTGGTCCATACAGTAGAAAGTAGAAGCAGTAGTTTAGGAACTGCAAACGTTCTGTTGTCTTTTATTTCCAAAAATTTAAATGAAACAAAATAAATAATTTGACGTTATTTCCAACTTCCAACCATGTTACACGTTATGAAGTAAACAAAACTCGATTCGAAACTCCAATACATTAAAAATCCAAGAGTAAAATATACTAAAGAATCAACTTTCAAAGAATTGGCGATTCGTAAATGCACCTCGTGCTTCTATGCCATTGAGTTTTGTTTTTGATTTACCATACCCGATATAAAGTTGGAGAAAATATCAAAATATCAAAATCCGCTATCAATTGTACAAAACCATTAAAACACGTTTGATTTAATGAAAGTCTGTACAGTATTATTAGAGCATAAGGTGGATCATAGGACGTCTTTATATTGACTTGAGACTTGTCACAGAAAATAGAACATACCAATGGACTTTTACTAAAAAGTCAAAGTTGTTCGTTGTTTCTTGTCAAAAACATTGAGTCTACAATGTTTTCTGGACGTTAAGAATTTCTTCTCGGCTCTGTTAGATAACATCAATAGCAGGATTTTGCTTCTAGTTTCTAGTCCTAACGCATAATAATAATAATAATAACGAGTAAAAGACTTTTCCCCTAAAATCTTTGTGATTTTTCTCTCAGCATGGAAAGGATTATGAAGGTATAGCTACCTAAGTATATATTTTTCATGCTGTTATTGCAGTTCACCTTATACTTTCTTAGTTCTCCCAACAACAAAAGCTTTAGACTGTCCAATTGACTATTAAAGCCTCAAAGCAAGAGAACGGAATAATCTAAATGTCGTCATTTCGCTAAAAGTAGGGGTTACAATTTACAATCAGTTTTGTTCATTCCATATCAGCACAAAATTTTCCACCCTGGACTTGCAAATTATTGAGACCAATCGTTATGGAGCGAAGAAATGGAATATGGACTAAAACAAACGAATGTAAAATCCATCATTTTGAGTTTGACTAAAACTGTACGTTGGGCAAAAAAAAGTTATAGTGTTCTTTCAAATGTCACTTTTGCATATAATTTTGATCGTTTGGAGACAGAAAAAGGAAAGTGAAATTTTAAGAAAAATAAAACTCCGCTACTCATATTCTACATACGATGTACGACAGGCATACAACGATTAAAATATTAAAAAGGATGGAATATTTCACATAACATGCAACAACCATCCTTATTCCTTATATACTAAATATATACCCTACTAAATGTAATTTAATGCCTGAGAAAAATCAATATTCTGGCGATTTCTTTGTAAATTTTACTTCAGTTTTTAATGTACACAGCTATTTGCCAAACCTTTTTCCTCATTCATTAGTCATTACTCATTCCTCTTTACTCTTTACACATCCAAAAAAAACAACACTTCATGCAACTCATGATTTTTACTCTACTAGACAGCATCCGGAATTAAACGTTCTTTGGTTACATTTGGAGTTTGATTTATGAAGTTTCCAACTATTCGTTAAAGCTACTGGACTCTGTATATTATAATAATCGCACTCATTTCTTGCTCTTTTCCTTGCGTCAGAAATCCTTGTTTACAAGTTATAAATATGTAACAAAATGACTGTGGACAGGCCTTCGTGTAATTATAACAATTCAATGATCATACAATAGATCGTGTAAGCAGTAGGCATGCAAACATGTCTAGAGTCTAGGGTCTAGAAAATGCATATATGTACATCCATAATTTGATTAGAGAAAAAACTAATTGATTACAACTCAACAGTAACTGTTTGTAGAAAATTTTCAATGTAATTCATTCTTTTTTTTAAAAAAAATGATTGACAGAGTACAGCAAATCATAATAATTATTATTATTATTATTATTATTCCAAAATTTCAAGGAAACCCAAAAGCGTGACAAGTCGTTTGTCACATTTTAAATACTGTACAGTAAACTTATGTTAGCTTCACTTTGTAGTAGGTTCTTTATTCTTTACATAAAATTTATATAGATAGATACATGATGTTGAAACTGGATACTGGATGCGAAGATTGTTTTAGGATAAACAAAGGGAAAGATAGGAATTTTGGTAAACTCCAGGAACAGCTCAATATTAGGCAAGTAGCAAGTATGATACATAGAAAGTGTGGACGGAAATATAGGATTAAGAGAACACATGATATGTGACAAGAGAAAAAGGGTTCATTTAATAAGACTGTGGATGGACAAGTGATACGTGTGAAATCCCACAGAGAAAATCTATATATCTTTATAAATAATACGGACAGTTGGGGGAAAATTGTACTGTGGTATAGAGTATAGATCTACATTATAAAAGCAAGAGTTGAGCTATACTTGCACACAGTTCTAACATGTCTACTATCTACACTCTATAGAGTCTAGAGTCTAGACACAACAACAAAGGTGAAACAAGTTACTCGATCTCTACATAATCCCATTGCTCATACTTTTTTTCTATATACATTTATTTATTTATTTGCTACTTTTGCTTTTGCTACTAATTTTCTGTATTCTGTGCCTAGATCTTGCACTGTATACTGTATGTAAATAACGAAAGGAACAAAAATGACGAAGAATTGCTTGACTTATCTTAAAATAAATGACTGATGAGAGGGACTTGCAAGGTTCGAAATGTTTTCACGAATTACCAAGGATTAGCGAGATAATCCTACAGACACCACTTTATTTGTCTGTGTAGATGAATGAATGAGTTGAAGAGTAAGTGAGTGATGTAGGGTTGCTGACTCAACTTCATGCCCTTTAAATCCCACTCTGCTTTTATTATGCTACACATGTAGTCTGTTTCTGTTTTTCACTCTTTTTTCTTCCAACGTAATGTATTACATGCGTAAAAGTAAGGATCAACATAAACCACCACTATTTACGATAATACATGATCCGACTCATGTTTTGCACCAGAAATTCAGTTTTCAAGTCTAAAGACTGAAAGTTTTTTATTGAAACATTGAAACGGACAACACAACTACCTAACAAACATATCATACGTAGATAATAAAAAATTCTGAACTTGTTATGCATGAAAATTGACGCAATGTCTATCCAAAAACCCGGGAGTGAAACATTTAGTGCTTGATGTGAATTAAATATTAATACACAGAACAGCCAACAATATAACCACTACGCTTGCTAAATCTTTTCTCCAGTAACTTTGTTTTCTTCAATTTTGGAAAAATTCTTTTACCACCATCACTTTAGAAGTGTCACAATTTCCAGAGTCCAGCTGTCAAAATTAAATAATAACGAAATATAAAATCACCCTCCCATATTTCACATTTCAAATATTACTCTCCTTTAAAATCTAACAAATGACTACTGAAGGGTTAAAATATATTCGATTATTATTATTATTACTACAATATGCTCAATATCATGACCATTAAATTCCGTACTTTTCAAGTGTAGCTGTTGGACATGACCATGTCTAATGCCCAGTTCATTCATTTTGACGCAAAGGTATTTGAAAAATGTCCAAGGAATTTCTTACTATGATGATGTGAAAACCTTGTTTGATTCAAAACTGAAACTGAGAAAAATAAAATGAAGAAAATTGACAAATAAACACTAGGGATGTTCTTTTGCTATTCTGCTAAACAGAAGAAGAAAAATGACATTAGACTGACTTAACAATAACAGACACATGCATGCATAACCAACATCTCACATGTTCAAATACACTGTGATCAATTGCATTTGAACTTTACTCCTCCTCCTGTCACATTTAAGTTGGAGCACGCTTTAAATTTGAGAATCCGTTTGTTTTTGTTCGTCTCATACATATATGCATCAAGAAACAAATGTGCCACAATGATATAGAATATAGACACTATCAAAGTAGCTCGAAAATAAATCTGTGAATGAAAAGTTCAACAAATCTATTGATACCCAAATTCCAAATATCAATGTACACATTCAGCATACATTCATAATATTATCTCGACATTGGAATTCATAGTTTTTCTGTGGAACGACCAAAAATTATTATTGTTATTATTATTATTAGTATGGGCCAAGTCATTACTATAATATTGAATGTGACATTCACAATGGACAACTTGAGTCGCTCGTGCCTGAAATGACTCTTTTTGGGCGTAACACCACAATCATATTTATAATAATCTTCAAATGTCAAGATGTTCACTTTCCTTGTACACTACTACGGGTATAACATATTGAACATACGAGTAAGTGAAATTATATTTGAAAAATGAGAAGACGACTCAAGATAAGACAGGCATATTGATTCTTGATCCTAAATATCGATATCATGAAGGGAAAAAAAGGAAAAAGGAAGGAAGGAAGGAGGAAGAAGAAGAAAACATTAAGTTCAATACAGAAAATTTACATTTATGTACACATGTATATTTTATACATGGATCTTCCTATTGTAGTGTAAACTTGTAAAATGTCATTTGTTTGATGTTTCTCAAAGACCTCACATGATGTTGTAGTGTGTGTGTGTGTTTTGAGTGTGTATTCATTCACTTTTCCTAAACAAATGCTTGTGTGTGTATGTGTGTCTTTATCTATTTATCTTTCTTTCTGGAAATCAGTAGACGAAACCATAATTCATAATATTATATTGGAAATAACAAGGGTTATGTCCCAAAACTCCAACTGCATTCTTACCTCATGCTCCAAAAATACATTGATGCATATTTAACTTCCATATTCTATACAATCATAACAGATGAAAGCATAATATGTCTCATACGTTTTCGCTCTACACAGACAGAGTTCAACAAGAATTTTAAAGTCAATGTTTGCATACCAACATACACACATTCCTTTACGTAATGACCTTTTCAGATTTTGTTCAAGATAAAATCAAAGTAAAAGAAAAAAACAATAGTTCTTAGGTACAACATGAAACCGAATTGATTTCTATCCTTTTTTGAAATGACTTGTGCTTGTTATACTCTTTCTCAATTTCATTCATTCAGAAACATTATCTTCATTTTCTTTCAACAGCTGACTGCATACTGTATAATACTATGTTGTATAAACTGAGTGGGAGATTGAATAAGAAACCACAATATCAGTTACTCAATGATTTTCAGGCCCCTATTTGATTACGATAGTTGACAAACTAAACAAATGAAAACGCTTGAAATTTAAAGTTTGAATTTCTACACAAACAGTATCCTGTACAATGTGTACTGTATAATGTATAACACAAATGAAAACAAACAAGCGGAAGTGTGTGTAATACAGAAAGGGATAAGACAAGGTTCTGTTGATAGTTCTAACGAGGGATTACCAGGAATTAGAGTAACCCCAAGCAGTTTCACTTTTCATTCAACCTATTATAAGTTATAAGTACATAAAAATACTCAAGCATAGTACATGCTTATTTGCACACATGCATACACTGACATTTTCTCATACACTATAAGTCTATCTACACTATTTTTTTTGTAAACTTTAATAACTCTGATTGTTATTGTCTCAATATAACAATGAGAGTAAAATAATAAGAAAAAAAGGTAAACTTCCCTCTAAAAAAAAGAGAAATGTTCATATGAAAGGAGGGTATGTAAACAATCTCACTCACTTTCTTCGATCTCTCCAGTACATAAAAAACGTCTCAGAGGATGAGAACAAGGTAATGAGATCATTACTCAGGATAAGGTAAAACAGAGGATTCTTAAAGATTAGAGACATGAGATATGGGTATAATATTATAGGGAAAAAATATATTATTATACTTACCCATGTTGTAATCGAGCAACGAGGGATTCGATTATGAACAAAACATTTTAATGTTTCAGCAGTAACTGTAAATTTAGGAAAATAGTAAGGAAAAGTTAGAGATGAGTCAATTAATTTTAATTAAAACACAAACTATATACGTATTGCGCAACATTGTACAATATTGAAAACAATCTTATCCATAAAAGTGCAAGTGCATTCAAAATTGTAAGCATGCTATACTGTGTTTCAAGCTCTAAATATTTGTGCAACGAGTAAAAAATATTTATGAATATCTATATTTGTAAATGTCGTATAATATGAAGAAAAGAAACTATGATTACAAAATATTTAAATACAAGTGAAAATGCCCGTCAAATGACGGGACATACTGTGTCACTCTAAAATCCATATCCGATCGTCAAAATTGTTTATTTCAAAAAGCTCCACAGGCACTTATTTGTACCCAAAAATTTATTAACCTGTTGTGGGTATGTTTGGTTTGCACATTTTAAGCTCTCGATATTTCTTTGCTTCGATGTAGCCCTTCT
>JAQGBH010005849.1:0-13513 GCA_034698265.1 Sminthurinus aureus | reverse complement strand
ATTTAAAATCGACTATTCTGTGACGGCTTATTTATAAATAATCTACAATATACACTGATATACATACTTTTCGCATAATATATTTTACTCGTATTAAAGTAGTTGAAGTATTAGTTTAGATATATAAAATTCTTAAACCGTAGTCCGAACCTATAGTCATCCATCCTACATTGCGTTTTAAACTACATAGCTATAATAATAATATATTATAGTATTATTATCATGTCTTTTTTCTTTTACGTTATCAAATGTTTGGTATTTTGTTTTTTGGTTTGGTCTTATATAATACAAATTCTAAATTTTGAGTAAAATAAGATATATATATATAAAAGATACTATAAGGAATCATATTATATTATTATGGCATAAAAGAATAAATCATATAAATCCATTTTCAGTACATAATAGCATGCACAAACTATATATATATATAGTTTGTTTATGAGCTCATAAAATAGTATAAATATAATATAAATTTTTTAAAAGTCTTTTGATCTCGTCATGATAATAAGTAGTTAAGTACATTGTAATAAATATGCAGATACAATAATGTAGAAACAATATGGAATATAAAACCACTATAATGTTTGAATAGTGGAAGCTTTACTTACGATGTTGATATTGTGGATGACGATTATTAGGTGTAGATGAACTTGAAGAAGAAGACGATGCATTGTTAAACTTATGCTTATCTTTTGGTACACTAGCCGAGGAAGAAGTACGAGATAGATTTGATAATGTTCCTACAACTGAAGAATTAGAATCCTCATTTTTATCCAAAGAATTATCATCATTTCCTTCGTCATCTTCTTCTTGTATTACATCACCATGATCATTAGAAGCAGAAGTAGTAGTATTTTCTTTTTCATTCTCTCTCGGACTTTCATTTTCACTTTCATATGGTACAAGTAATGGTTCCCAAATTAAAAGTTCCTTATCTGCACCAGCTATCAAAAAAATAAAATAAAAATAAATAAATATGATACATTATATAAAATCTATGTATGTATGTCAATAAAATGTCCATAATATTATCATATTATAATATTATGTTTGAGAAAATTTTGTTTATATTATAATATATTTTAGACATGTACCAGTAGCAAGGAGAGATCCATTTGAGGAGAAAGCAACAGCATAAAGAGCTTCTCGTGGCCCATGTAACGTATAGATTGGTCTTCCTTCAACTAAATCTAATATTTTGATTGTAGCATCCTGTGCAACTGTAACAGCATAATCACCACTTGGATGAAAGGCAAAAGCATTGATGGCTCCTTTTTGTAATTTTTGATAGACTTGAACAACCTCATTTTTTCTCAAATCATGAATAGTAAAACATTGATCAACAGTGGATGTACCAACATAATGACTTGCACATGGATTAAAATCAGCACAAAGTGGTGAACCAAGATGACAAGGTAATTTAACAACAACTTCATGAGATCTCATATCCATAACACAAATACTGCTATCATCCGAGGCACTACATAATAAATTTCCATCAGAAGAGAAACGAACAGTTCGGACCCAATTTGTATGAAGATTTGCAAAGGATTTAATAAAAGTTCCAATTTTATGAGCTGATTTTACTCCTGAAGTTCTATCTACAGACCATAATTTCACTGTTTTGTCATTAGACCCAGATGCGATGATTCCAGGTGTAGTGGGATTGAAACAGACGGAACGAATCTTTGAACTATGTCCTTTGAATGAACGTACTTCTCCTCTGACGGTTGGTACCCAAATCCTTATTGTAGCATCTTCACCTCCAGATACCATCAAATCACCTCGTTTTGAAAATTTAACATCATGTACTTTCCCTTTATGACCTTCATACCTAATATTTGTTTTGAGAAAAACAAAAAATAAACAATTATATAATATATAATGTTATCTTTCTAATTTATATTCAATAAGATGAAAAAATCAATACAACATGTACTATTGATTTAACGGTAAAAGCTATGTGTATAATATTGTATACATACCTCAATGCTCTAGTTTCTTGTTTATAATTCCAAATGGTAATATGTTCATCAGCTCCACAGGATACCAATTGAGGAAGATTTGGATGAAAATCTAGTCCAAGAATTGTATCACGATGACCACGGAAATGTTTTAGTAAGTTTGGAGTATTATTTGATTTGGTCCGAAGAGATAATAAATCTCCTTTTTTTCGATTTGATGTAGCAGATGAAGTTAATTTTTGAGACATGTTTTGGAATCTATATTTATACAACAAAAGTTAAAAGTCACAACAATTAGATAAAACTAGTATAACAGACAACAGACAAAGATCAAAATGATAGTAAAAATAAAATTGTAAATGTAATCTTGTATATTATATATATTTTACATGTACACACACAAGAACAAAAAGGACAAACAACAAAGCATACTTACAATGGAATGTATAACACTAAAGAATAACAATTAAGGTAAAATCGTACTTTAATTGAAAAGGCACTTTAACTATTTACACTTTTAACTAATTTAATACTAAAATCACGATACAAATTAGTCCTACAGAGTTAAAACTTAAGACGGCCGTTATAAATAATTTGTTGACAGAAAAACGATGAATGAACGAATCTCAAAACTTTTGCTCTCAGAAAAAAATTCCCACCACAATTTGGTTTTAAGAGAGGCAAAGAGATTTATTCAAACAAAAAACAAAATAATATTTTTTCGGCCGAGAAGTGTGAATTTTCTAATTTATAACAATTAAAGTTAAATAATATATTATAAAACACTCATTAAATCATTAAAGTAGTGTCAAAAGTGAAGCAATTATGAGTCGATACGATGATAGACGTTATCACAGTCGTTTTTCAGACGAGCGTGATCGTGATAGGGACAGAGATCGGGATCGAGAAAGGCGAAGAAGTAGATCAAAAAGCCGGAATAGATTTGACATGTCATCAGGAACAAGAAGACGGCAAGATGATTTTATGAATCCAACTAGTAATAATAGTAACAATAGTGATCGAGATCGTACTGAAACTAATGACATTGTTAATACTGAGAAAGTTGTTGATAAACCGGTGATTACCGGTCGTGGTCCACCTCCACCGCCTCAAATTAATAAATCAGACGTCAATTCTTATATAAAATCTGAGACAAAAGAATCATTATTGATTGAAGCAGCTGTATCCTTACCAGTACCAACTAAACCTGCTAATGTGGATCCAGCAATTCTGGGACTCAAAAAAGATGTAAAAGATGATGTACAATTAGGTATAAATCCAATTAATCCTATTCAACCAGCCAATATGTTAGTTGACTATAGAGAAACTACTCATCATTTTCTTGGGATCCGATTCATTTTTGAATGTGGTATGTCATTTCAAATTGTAAAAATAAAAAGCATATCTATATATGTGTCATCATTCATTATTCATGCTATTCATGTCAGTCACTATATATTATATATATTCTTATACTGATTTTAATTTGTTTGTTTTTTTTGTAAAAAAATATTTTATTTTATTGTTTAATTGCAGGGATTAAACTTGAAATTCAACCCACAACAATTGCAACAGCTGCTGTTCTATATCATAGATTTTTTAGGGAAGCTGATGAAAAGATTTATGATATTTATGTAAGGACATAATATTATTATTACTTAAACTTTAAACTACTATTATTTTTTATAAGGAATATTCAAAACTTTTTATGGAATTTTTGGATTTTTTTTTTTGTTAAATTTTGTTTCAGTTAATTGCTGCTGCATGTATTTGTATAGCTGGAAAAGTGGAATATGAGCAAGTTAAAATTCGTGATGTAGTAAATGTTGCTTACAGTTGTATTCATCGGAATTCTGAACCTCTGTCTCATAAGGACTATTTTACGTATAAGAATGCTCTAGCTCAAGTTGAATTGCATCTAATGAGAATGTTCCAGTTCAAAGTTCATGACATTCCTAGTCCACATAAATATTTAGTTCATTACTTATATTCTCTTCAAAATATGAATAGTATGGGTACAAAAAAATGGGAAACATTGTTATTTCCACGAACTGCCTGGAGCCTCCTTCAAGACTTTCATTATTCTCCTGCTATACTTGAATACTCTCCTCAAGCCGTTGCACTAGCAGCTCTTCAATTAGCTCTACTATGTCATGGCACAGAAATCCCTCTCACAACTTTTCAAGGACCAAATAGCATAGAAAAGGTAAAATATATATTATATAAATAATATATTATCCATTATTTGCAATTCAAAAATTAAATAATATAAATAATGTATTTTACATTCCATGTCACTAAAATTTATCATTCATCTTTTCTTTTTTTTTTCATTATCTCTAATCTCTATACTTTTCCTCTTGTTTTCTTCTTTTTTTTTTGTATAGGTATTTTATTCAGATGTTGATTTTGAAATCCAGGAAGAAATTGAAGAGAAAATGTTAACTATTTATGATACAGAGAGTCAAGTTATGAGTACAGTTTCTATAGTTCAACAAAATGAATCATTACCTCCATTAGCAAAAGAGGACAAGATGGAAGCATAAAGAAGAAGATAGAAGATCTTGTTGTACTTTTACTAATTGAATTTTGAATATACAGGCATATAATATATACATAATATAATATATAATATATAATATATTTAATTATTATCACAAACATAACAATGGTATAATATTATGGTTTTTTTATATTTTGCTTTCATACATGTACAGTCAGCAAAAGTCTTTTATTGAAACTTGTAATTTTCCATTCAATTCTTAGTAAGTCCCTTCAAAATATTGTGTAGCGAACTCCATCATTTATTTTCTGTATACTATTATTATTTGTTATGCATACTTTGTGTATAATATATAAACTTTCATTCATGAGAGTCTTGATATGTTGTTTCATATTATTATTGGCTACACACTACATACTTCTATTCTTGGTATATAGATTTTGTTGATACATTGAAGCTATTTTAGTTTCAAAAATTAAACATAAGAATAATTATTATTCTCCCTTTCAATTTTATGGACTCATTTTATGATGAAAACGCTACAATATTTTAGACATTGTAATATAATATGTATCATAAATCATAATAATATTTTGTTATTGCACAGTGTAAATATATTATCATGATATTCTACAATATAGTGTACTACAAATGGTTTTATTTTTATTTCAATAAAAAAATCATGAATCATAAACCTAACCGTTTAGTTTTTAAATACTTTTTGTTTTCTTTATTTAGTATAGTCTAGTATTGAGATTATTAAAAGTTAATACATACTATTTTGTGGATGGACTAAAACAATATACATGATGCATAATTTTCACATTCACAATTCATAGAATCTAGTGTTGCTTGTTACAAGTAGCTTGTACGTTCATACTAACACCATAATATTTTGCTCGACCCGTCTGAAGGTGCATTCAGTTGACACGCAGCTCTAGACGAGTTCACTTGTCTAAAATTTGTTTTACACGAACTGTGACTCTCTCTCTCTCTCTCTCTCTCTCTCTCTCTCTCTCTCTCTCTTTCTATCTCTTGGTATACTTCTATATAAGGATGGCTGAATACAAACTCACTTACTTTGACCTACGGGCTCTTGGTGAACCCATTAGATGGATTTTAAAATTTGCAGGAGTTCAATTTGAGGATGAAAGAATCGATTACACGAAATGGCCTGAATGTAAAAACGATCCACGTGAGTTTCAGTAAAACCAAAAAAATAATCAGTTACACCAATATATTTTTCATTACTCAGACTCAGTATCGGGTCATGTGTCGCAACTAGTTTTATTGCTTGTTATATTCTTTCATAATTCTACCGGATATACTATAGGATTCCCTCTCGGCCAAATCCCAATTCTCACCATCAATGGTACAGGTCAAGTTTTAACTCAGTCACTAGCCATTTTGCGCTACCTTGCTAATAAATACGGGATGGTCGCCAGTGATGAGTTACTGAATTTTCGATCTGATCAAATTGCTTGTATTACTGAAGATGGACGACTCGGTAAGTCAGAAGTTCAGAACTCGTTAGACTTCTATAAAGTGAAAGAGAAATAGGGAAATTTGCATTTGAAGTGAGATCGAAAACATTTTATTGTTCACGATTTGATCTTTGTCTAAATTTTGAAACGCACCATTTTTAATTTTTTTTTACCTTTAGCTGTTCGCTCAATGTTCCTAGAGAATAACCCAGAGAAGAAGGAACAAATGAGAAAGGATATAATTGACAATGTCATGCCTCGATATTTAAAACAAATTTCCGATTTAATATCATTGACCGAGGGAGACTTTGTCGTCGGTGATAAATTGACTTATGGAGACTTTTATCTTGCTAATTGGTTGGATATTTGGGAACAAGTTGTAGGTATATGTATATCAAATACAAAGGAAGCTTTTTTATAATAGCCGATTTTGATGTGATCATTGGAGTATTATATTTAATACATTATTTGACATTTGATACAGATACTAAAATTTTGGACAACTACCCGATTCTGAAGAAACAAAAGGAAGCAGTGTTGAATGTTCCAGCTATCAAAGATTGGATTGCTATTCGCCCTCATTCCATCATATAGATTCTAGAATTTGCCATAAAGCCTCTAGAAAAATACTTGTGAAAAAATCATCAAAATGTTCAAAATACCAATTTAAAACTCGATTCTGTTTTGCGTTTTCTGCTTTGTGTCGAATCCCAATAATAAAATGCATATAAATTCCAAATCTTAACAATCATTATGCATTTTCAAATAAATTTTTATTGCAACTTGCCACTGTTGTCAGTTGTCAGTTTGAAAGTGTATACATAACGCATATTACATATACGTACACGTGAGACGGCTAATGTAAGTGATGACTAGGGAAAAATTGAATGTCAAACATTGTCGTAAGCACAGAGCACAGTACGCTGTTTGCTGTACTTTTTTCTAAAGCTTAAATAGATACCTCAGGTTTAGAATTTTGAATGCAAATTGGTTTTTTTTTGTAAGAGTCATGAAAATTATAAAACACACTTCATTTTGTATTCATCAGATTCTATAACTTGCTACATGATGACACTTAAAAGAGTCACATATGGCTAAATTTTTTTGTCATATAAAAGCATATATTTATAAAATATTCATGCAGTTTGAAATCTGTAGAATCCGACAGAATATTTACTGTAAGTTAGAATCTGAATAAAATTGTCCGTACTGAAACGCTGTGGTATTCACTATTCACCTTTAAAAACATGAGACAGTAGACGATACATAAGTAATAAGTACTTACATGAAGTGTGTAGAAAAACAATGTTGGATCCAGCATTCGTGACTCATTGTAGAAAAAGGATTATGTGTGAATGTGTATATGAAGAAGATTTCAAGGCCACTACACCTCATTTTTTTCATGTATACTGTATATATTATATATATATATATATACTATTCATCCTGGGGCAGTTTCACAAACATTTTAAATGCTACATACAGTATTTTTTGTTAAATATTTTTTTCCCAATGCCCAATGCCATGCATAATGCTTATTTTAGTTCTTATACTCACCAAAATTCTATCCCCTCTGTCTCCTTTGGACTTGAACTGTCTCATTCCTAGATTATTCGTTGTGAGCTTTAACTGCTCCTGTCTCTCTCTCTCTCTTTCTCGTTTTTAATTTCAAAAGACTATAGACACTAGACATAAACTCCAATTTTGCATTAAGTTGAAATTTCTTTTCATTGTGGAACATTTTGTAACACACGTAATATCTAAAATCTAAATATGAGTGGACAGTATAAATTGACTTACTTCAACTTTGCGGCTTTGGCTGAACCGATTAGATGGATTTTCAAAGTAAAAAATATCGACTTTGAAGATGAACGAATTCCAGTTGAAGAGTGGCCGCAGCATAAAGCTCGTGAGGAACAACTTTTGCTTTGGTTTTATAGTATTCTATTTATTTGTGCTTTAATTTTATTACCAAAATTCATCTGTTTTTTGTTTTTTTTTAAAAAAAAAATAAATATTGAAATGCATTTTTAAATTTCTAGGATTTCCTCAGGGTCAAGTACCCTCCCTAAAAATCGAAGATGGAAAGGAATTGACTCAATCGGCTGCGATAGGACGATATCTTGGCAAGAAATTTGAATTGGTGACAAATGATCCGTATTTGGACTTTTTGGGAGACCAAGTTGTAGATATATTAACTGATGGTCGTCTTCAATGGAGAAATTTCCTAATGGAGAAAGAACCAGAAAAGAAGGAGGAAGTTCGTAAGAATCTTCTTGATACGATTTGCCCAAAAGTTTTAAAACAACTTGATGAAATTGTCAGCAGCACGGAGGGTGACTATATAACAGGAGACAAGTTGACATGGGCTGATCTTTTCCTCGCTCATTGGTTATCAGTTTGGGATAAATCACTAGCATCCGAGGATTTTTTAACCCCTTACTCGGCTTTGAGAAAACAACATCAAAGAGTTTTGAACCTACCTGAAATTGAAAAATGGATTGCCGAAAGACCAGAAACTATGGTTTAAACTTTAATCTTTAAGTATACAAGACCAGAGAAGCTTAGTCTTTTTTTCTGCTAAAAATCAAAAACCTGTACAGTATTTTCTTCATTATTATACTTATAATACTTACTTAGTTGTTGTTATTAAAAAGTATCAATTATTATTGAAAATTTTTAAAATTTAATGTCAAACATTTCAAAAACGTTTTTCCTGAATAAATCAATAGTTACACTCTAAAAATAAAAAATAAAGTGAATGAATGAATAATGTTGCATAATATTATAATATACGATGATGATCTGGGGAAATGTGATATACTTGAGACACTTTGAATCACTCCCACCGCGATGGATTTCTCTAAGGTTTCTAAGGTTCAACGTTACGACGAAGTTTCATCTCAATTCATAATACACACTTTGATTCGTAGATACATGTGATTTTTTTTGTCATATTAAAACTGTCAAAAACTTGTCATTTTCCTTATTTTATAATGTTATCAATCAGTTTAATAAAGGAAAACTTGAAAATAACTAAAAATCAAACATTTTTTAAACGTGTCATATTAAAATAATGGAGAAAATTGCTCATTGTTATTCAACTTTACAGGAAAATCCTTTGCTTGTGGATGTGGTGAGAATATAATTTTCTATAGACAGCATTTGCATAACATTATAGATGTATTTCATGTGTACTCTGCATACTTTGTTGTAATTTATGAATGAACAGTTAATTCCTTTTCACACTAATGTTTGAGTTTAACTTGTACTTTTGTACAATCTTTTTTGTAATTTGTTTGCAGGTATTAGAATCTGTATTCAAATATTTGGATGTCAAAACTCTTAAAATTTCTCGGCAAGTTTGCAAAAGATGGAATAAAATTGCCACAACTTTCTTACTTCATGAAACATTCTTCCAAAATTTTTATGAGAGAGTCCATTCCGAGAATTTCCAAGCTCTGACCGAGTTTATCAACATTTATTCTGTCAATTCCTTCCACAACCTTCGTATTCATGGATTAAACTGTATGAAACTCTATAGAGAATTAAATCTCCTCGGATCACAATTAAAGAGATTAAAATATTATCGAACTTCTTTTGAAACAGAAGAAGAATCCGTCTATGGACTTTTAAGACTACTGACCGAGAATCCATTTCCAAATCTGTCCAGCCTCTATCTTGATGTTACTCATGATTATGACGACGACGACGATGATGATAATAATAATAACGAGAACAACGAGTATCAAAATGAGATATCTCACATCAATATTTTTTCCCTATCTAAACTAAGGAGATTAGTGAGTTATAAAAAGAATCACAATAACAATAGTGTTATCAGTTGTAATAATAATAATAAAAACTACTATGCTACAAAGCAAAAAAGACAATGGGAAGAAATTCTTTTACAAAGATTTGAAAACTTGCGAGAACTTCATCTTCGAAGTTTTGATGCCATAAGTAAAGGAACCCTTGTGAATTTAATGAAAATTTCTTCGAATTTGACAAAATTTGAGGTGACAGTGGATAATCGTGTTCCATGTGATTTAATCAGGGGCTTTTTGTCTAAAATTAATGCAACATTGAGGGAATTGAGTATCTCTTTCTCTTTCAGCTATGAAGGGTACAATACATGACAATTAAAAAAATTCCATAATATTTCATATTCACAATTTTCAGTACATAAGTAAATACATGATTCAGTATAAAAAATAGCAGCATATTTTTAATAATTATTGTAAAATATAATTTGTAGGCACAATTATGACGTTTCCAATCCCACACAAGACAATTGGCTGATTCCTACAAATTTATTCTACTTGAAGAAACTCAAGATTGAAACGGAGAGGTCGAATGATGTAAATACACTAGTCCGTAGTTTAATTACTGCCCTTCAGCTACCACCCTTAAAAATAGTTAAATTGTATGGAGAATGTCTGGAAGGAAGTTATGGTAGGATGGTATTTCCCTTAATGTGGGATTTGCAAAGTAAAAGTATACAAGTGATGAAAATTGGGGCTCATTTCCTCGATACTTCAGTTTTTCTTCGCCCTATTAAAATAACGCCGTGTTTGAAAGAACTAACACTTTACTTTCCCACTATTGAGATTATTTCCAGTGTATTCATGACATTTTATGACACGCTGGAGAAATTACATTTGGAATTGAAGAATGACAAAGGTGTGGAGTGGGAAACCGTTTTGACAGGAATTGCAACAGAGAAAACGAATAAAAGTATTTTTTTAGACACCTTTTCAAAAGACAAAGCAGATCATCATCAAGATGAAATTCAAAATCGACGTCAACGTCATCCTTCTAATCGAGCATCTATTCGATATTTAAAAAGTACGTAATCAAAGTATTCAAGCTATTATTGAAAAATTTGATTGTGGTTTGTATTTTGTATCTTAATATCTATCTATGTGATTCATGTACTTTGTTATTGAAGAGTAAATTTTTGTAATGTTTATGTGTACACAGATATATCTCTCTATTTTCTATATATATGTAGATTTGAAATGTCTCAAGATTGAATTCCCTGAATTTTCTCCAGAATTCTACTTTACCGATTTTTTTCTGTATAATGGTCTTTTTCATCTAAAAGAGTTGCAACATCTTTACATTCGTGGTGAAAAAGTGCGAATATTGAATATTATCAAACATTTCATATTTTACATATCATTATTGTGTGCAACAAAGCTATTCTAGTGGTTATAATTTCCTATAGTTTTTTTCCGTTTTTTGTTTCATAATGATGCATAATTATCATTGGCAATATTTTTAATGTGATGATTTCCTAGTTTTCACATGGTGCTTTAGAAGACTTGAAAAAGGAACTCAGGCCATTCGCCAACATAAGTCTGATTAAATACGAATCGCCATATGAAGACGAGCTATCCATGATCACAAGGAATGAGAGCAAGGAAAATGGACATGAATACGACTATATTGTTGGATAAAGAAATGTGTTTTGACTGTACTTACGTAGTGTAATGTGTAAATGTGAAACTATATTATGCCAAAAATGAAAATAGGAAAACGAATATTATTATTGTACATTGACAAATAACTTCGGCATTGGGAGTATGGGATCAGTCTGGACTGGGCCGAGCTAAAAATGTGTCCCTTATTTGGTTAAAAATTAAAAACTTTTTAAAATCACTCAAAATCAGCTTTTAAGGGGTTTTTTTTATGCAGAATTCAAATTTACCCACTAAATTTTAAAAATACAATTTTTAAATCCAAAATTTGGGTCATTCTTGAATTTTTCAAAAAATTTCCAAAATTGAAAAATGACCCAAATGTTGGGTTAAAAAATTGGATTTTTAAAATTTAGTGGGTAAATTTGAATTCTGCATCATAAAAAACCCTTACAAGCTGATTTTGAGTGATTTTAAAAGGTTTTTAATTTTTAACCAAATAAGCGACACATTTTTAGCTCGGCCCAGTCCAGACTGATCCCATACTCCCAATGCCGAAGTTATTTGCCAATGTACAATATGTATATCTCTCTATACAGTTTTATACTTTTACATAATATACATACATTATACATAAATACCTGCAATGTCATTATTAATATCATTCAAAAGGAAATAAAAATAAAACCATTTCGGTATTCGGTACTTTTAGTTCATTTACCGGTAAAAATACTAAATGATACAATTTTAGACAAATCTACCCTGTACAAAGTTGTATGTTATAAATCCTATACTACAAAATACAGCAAGTCCAAGAGTTGATGGACACACATAAAAACCCAAGCTAAAAGAAAAAAAGCTAACAAACAAACCTCACGCAATTATTCTAAATAAAGTATCAAAATTAAGTGTGTAAAAACCAATGTCAACAATTAAAATTTTGATAGAAATAAAATGATTAACCTGGAAAGTTGATGAATATCCAATAAAATCCAATTACTCGAGTACTTCCCGGACAAAATAATTATAATAAAATGACCCACAATAAAATAATTGCTCCAAAAGTTTCTCGAGAATAGTCTTCCTTCCTATGGCGGAGTGTGTAGAAATGTGGCGTCAGTGTGCCTTGTGCTTTGTGAATGCAATTCAACATAAAAAAAAGCGTTTGATAGATCTTAGGCAATGTTGCCGATATGGTATTTGGCTTTTATTTTTAGGGTACGTTTTTACGTAAAATTCAGAAATGCATGAAAATCGGATTTAATTTTTAATTATAGTTGACTACTGAAAATTTTAAATGTCCCTGCGCTTTCCATCTTTTTCAGTAGTACATAATAAGAATGCATAAATTATAATCGAATTTAAATTGAAACCCTTGTTAATTATCCATAATTTCTAAATATTTTCTCTCACAGAAGGAGTCATGAAACTCGACTAAAAATTAAAAATACTACTATGATTTCCGATCGTTTGAAAAGCGTCCTTATAATATATATCTCTTAGAATAAATCTTTATTGAAAAATACCATTAAATTTTCAGTAGTTATCATCCAATGAATGAAAAAAAAGTCGCAGAATTTCAATACTTTATAGCCGGTGTTATGAAATTTTTCCAAAAATAAAAGCCTTTAACTTTAAGCTGGCATGTACATAAGTATTTTTTGAAATTTTCAGGGCTACACTTTGTAGTATGAAGTGAAAGGTAAATACCCACTGCATTGTTTTCTATTTATGCATTTCCATTTTCCATGTACAATAGATGCATATGACATATGACACTAACATGAGCTATAAGTTGAAAACTGTAATTTTATTATACATTTGTGTTTTCTAAGGTTGTAAGAGAGAAATGATGGAAAGTATTAGAAAGACAGAAAATATAAACACAATGTTCACGTGAAGTTTAGCCTCATGAGCAAGTACAGGATGGTTAACATATATACCAATGCAACTGCAGGTCGTTTAATATAAGAGACATAGGACATTGCATTTTTCATACTTGTACCACAATACTTAAAAACCAAACCAAAAACCGATTTCGGGTTTTTTGGCTCATATCACTATAGACATGTTTTGCAAGTAAATTTTTCGCGCTTACAGATGCCCTTGAAAATACAAATCATTTTGCTGCTGGAC
>JAQGBH010005848.1:0-13513 GCA_034698265.1 Sminthurinus aureus | reverse complement strand
GCGCAGATATACATATATCATATAAATATAGGGAGTCAAGCCCCTTGACTTTTGCTCTAGTACTTTATCGATGCCTGATAATTGCAAAACGTTTTTCATCATTGTTTTTATTTTAATCCAACTATTTAACAGTGTACCGTTTTCTCCATGTATTGGAAGCTCCAACAGGATAAACTCCAGATGGAGGATGATTTGGAGAAGGTCCAGAATTCATATTTTGCATCATGTAGGAAAAATTTGGTTGCATTGTTGGACAAGTTGGTGGTAACGGAATTACATTCATTGTGTTTAAAATATTTCCACCTCCAGGAATAATTGGATTAAACTGCGAACTCTTCAATAGGAGGTGAAAAAAATTGATTTTATATTCCCATCCACGTTTTGTGATCTATATTATGTTATATTCTTAGCAACTAATTTTACCGATTGTTGCTGATTTCCAATTGTTGCCCCAACATTCAGTGGGTCTGCCATTGCATTCAAAACTGATGAAGACACGCTGTTAACATCCACTTTTCCCTCGGCTAACTTTACGAGTAGTGGAAATGGGCATCCCTGTTTAAAATTTAAAGCCCATATTCATTTAGAATTCAAAAACAAAAAATGACATGTACATTTTATGATGTGCCCATACTTCCATTGTTATTGACTGATGCATTTGAGCGCAGGCATTGTGAGCGCAGGCTTTAGAAGAAAACGTAAGAAAAGCCATCCCCCTGGAACTTCCGTTTTGATCACGTAAAAGTACACAATCCTCAATCAAACCAAATCTTTGAAACATCTGACGAAGGTCCGCTTCATTAAGCTTTTTGGACAGCATCTCTACCGAAATTCTCCTTTCTATTGTTGTTTACAAATTGACAAGTTGACAAATGCAATTTAAAACACCATATAATATTAAAAATGAAAAATTATTCCAAAGTACGAAAACTGTACATTGCACATTACCATGAACATATTCTTTATCAGCAAATTTAATTTGAAGCGGATGATTCATCCCTGGTAGTGTTTTCTGTCGAAATCAAAAAGTTTTTAATAACAAATAAAATAGAAAATAGTCGGTACATACAGTAAGCTGTTGTTTGTTTATGAGTAGTTCTCGTAAGAAAAATCACTCACCAAGTTGTGACATTGATTTTGTGCATCCAGTGCTGATTTTCGAGTAAAATACGTAATGAAGCAACACCCTTTTGTGAAAACCAAATGAGACATCAAGTATTATGTATTATATATTATACTAATAATCTGTAGTACAAAATTCAAGATTCGTTGCAAGGACTGAAATACGGAAACCATTTTTGCACATACCTTTACTCTGCTTTGTAACCTTGTCTCGAACCACATCAATGCAGTAAATGCCTCCGAATCTGTAGTAAAAAAATATGAATAATATTAATTATTATGATTCGTCACATTGGAACATGGTGGAAAAATGAGTACAATCAACAAAATTTAAAGTGGGTAAAATACTTGTCAAAAAATATCCGGATATCATTTTCATTCCAGCTATAGGGTATTTGTCCTACAAACAATTTTGGACTTTCAGCATCCGGGATTTCATTATTCATTCTGAAAAGGACAGCTCAATTGTTATTGTTATCCTCATCAAAGATTATACATTTTTTACTATTGGCATTCGTTGTTGAGAGTAAAAGAATCTTACCGCACAAAACTACGAACTTCCATAGTTCAATCAAAATTTTGGTGCAGGGTTGAAAGCCAATATTAACTGGCAATAATAATATTCTCCACCAAGTGTTTCTATTACACTTACAGGTAGATCACCACAAATAGCCCAAAATAACCAAATTATTGATAAAATGTAAACGGATGAGCGTATATATTATGTGAATTATGCAAACGATCAGGGACTCTCGAGTCTCGAGCGTTTATGCAAAAAGCAAGTAGGAAAAAACTCTTTGCAAAACAAAATCAACTGGAATAAAAAAAATCGTTGTAACATAATACAGTTCTAAGTTCTAAGATATGGTCTTATTCTTAGCTCTTCCACAGCTGGGCTCAATATTTACGAATGGGATTACAGTAACTACTTTGAAACATCATAAAATTCTCAATTTAAGCATTATGAAGGAAACTAATTTAATGTAATGTTCTATTTTCTATGAACAAGGGTCCTCAGTCCTCAATCTTCAACCCAAACCCTTCAAACTTCAAATAAACTACTAAAAACCAACGTCTACAAAATCTCACAATCCAATCCACGCAACAACAATTATTATGTATTATGTACTTTTTGTTCTGTATTCTGTATTCTGTACCACTTACCACTATCATTATATAATTATCAAGGCATTTTACTATAACCCATTTGATGGTTATGTACAGTGCCTTTCGATAATTATATTATATATAGACATTTCAATTATTGAAGTCCAGCATGTGGTCCACATGTGGAGGGTGGAGAGAGGCTAAATTCTAAATAAAATTATGTGTGGTTCCAAAAGTTATTATATTTCCTATTTACAAATTACAAATACATGAATGCGAATTGCAAATGTAGACGTGGCAACCATTAAATTATAAAAAAACCTGGTGATTTTCATGTAATTCACATTTCACATCAGAGTTCTTTTGAGCACTGTGAGTCCAAATGGATTGATAATTGATAATGAAAGATGCTTATACAATATACATTGAGCTTGATTTAATTCAACAATGAAAAATGCTGCTCCTGAACCCATATTTGAGCCACGGCCTGCAGAGGTCACTCCAATAAAATACTTTGAATTCTTTTATCATTCGCCATACCTCTTGAAATGTAATATAATTTGAAGCTCAGTAACTAGCGCCCTCTCCTAGCATAGTTATTAGGGTAGAATAGCAGGGTCGGATAAGTATGGATGATTTGTAGCAGAAACAAGGCAAAAATGCACACGCCATCATAAGTAACGTTATAGTTTTTGGCTTTTATACAATAACTATCAACTAGACATGAATTTGCTATGCATTTGCTCATACACTGATTATACCCACACGCAGAAAAATGATAATCAAATTTGTAATATGATTACGCCAGCATACCCATGTTTCACCTTCCAACTACCTATATTGTTCTCCCAAAAAGGAATTGAGACTTGTTGTGTCGTCACATTTCGTTTAAGATGGCAAACCAAACCACTCTTCATTCTTCATCATTTTCATTTTAGTACGATAGTTCTGTGCTCCTTCACCGTTTTATATTTTGTTTAATTTTATTTATCCTGTATTCTTGACCTCGGCTCCTCAGACTCACCATTAACATTAACCATGAACGACATAAACAAATAAAGTAACACTACGGTTTTCCCATTCTAAAACTAAATCAAAGTTGTTCTTCGTTCTTCAGCCTCCAAACTGTTTATTTTAATTCCAGATTTAAATGCAAATAGTACATAATAATATAATGCAGACCATAGACGATGACGCATCGTGAATTATGCATCATAAGTCGTAATAGACAATAAAGTTCCTTTTTTTATAATGTTATAAGTTATAATTATCATTATTGCTGTAATTATTGTTAAGAACTTGAGACAGTATGCAACAAGTACACTCTTGTTTTTGCTTGACGTTGCAATAAGTAGTTAGTTGCAAGTTTTTAGTTTTTTACTTTCCATCATTATTCGTATGCAGTGTATACTGTGGTAAAATGCAGTAACTACCTTTTACCTTTCATATATTATTATGAATTACGAGACATGTGTAATATTTGCATCTACAATCTACAACTTGCAGATTTACATGTTCCAAGTTCTATGCTGTAGTATCTTTTGACGCCTTGGTTGAAAAAACAAGGAAGGAAATTAAAATAATTTTCTTAAACTTCAGCTACCAGTTTTTTTCTATGATTAATTGATTGGTCTATGCATTAAATAATGAATAATTTATCTAGCATAAGTTATTATTATTGATAATAATTCTAGGATTTACTCATCGAAGATATGACAAAAAAACAGCTAAAGAAAAGCACAACCATTTAAAAACCCAATTGTTATTATTTTTTCTTATACCACTTACCATACTATTTTTCATCAGTCTACAAAAAAGTGGAATATTTGCTACATAAATTAGAAATTGTATTTTACCGAGTCAGTGTGCCATCAAAATACTACCACTACTACAATGTATGCAGATTGGTTAGATTTTACATTTTATAAATCTAAATACTGATTACATACTATTAATATTACAATTCTGTATGGTTGCACCCGTATTAAAAATTATTATAGCTACTTGCATTCTTTTAATTTAGTAGCATTATTTCATAGATTTGCTTATAGATTCCTATTGTAACAACTATACACTCATTTACAATAACATGTACTGATAATATTATTTACAATGATGCTCTCTGTTTTCAATCATCAAATTTTATATATATGCAATTTGCACATGGTCACTTATTTGGAGTTTTTGTTATGAAAGAAAGTATTAAGGACTAATGATTTCTGACTTGCAACATTTTACAAGCTACTGTCCAATTCGGTAACACATGTGTGTATATAGCATGGGGTATGGGCAGATAAAGTGCCAATAGCCCATGTAGTTCAGGTATACTTTTGCATTATGCATACAAAAATTTGCAATGTCGTAACTCGTCACCAACCAATTATGATAATTTATAATAAATAATTATCATGTCTAATGTAAAAAGTAAATGCTACCAACTGTTTAACCATCTCATTTTCAAGCAAATAACAAACTACTTGCTGTTACGAAGAAATAAACAAACAAACCAAGAGAAGGTAGAAGAGAACATGGACAGTAATACGTATCAAAATTTGAATTCTTCGTACATGTAGAAACTTATATAAATGAGCTCCAAATAATTCCTTTCACTTATTTAAACCCAATATAATATTGGCAATATTACTAAACGACTAAGATTTCTTTGAAGAAATACAATTATTATTATTATGATTTATTTCTGTTCCGAAATGTTTCATGTTTTGCTTTGGTTTCACGACTTGCATGAAAAATGTATCAGTGATGAGGTATATTTATTTTACATAAATCAAGGATTTATATAGGATTTACGTAGAACATAGAATGTTGATGTTATACGGAGGATAAAAAACTGTCATTATGCAGCTTGATAACAATAATTGTTAAGGAGGTAAAACTCTCATTGCCAACGTACCTAAACGAAGAGAAGTATGAAGAAAAGTATAACAAACGAGAAAATGTAACGCAACAATATATAATATAAAATATAATACAACATGAAGAATGAAGAGTAGGTTGTAGGTAATGTGTAGGTAGGATTGTATATTGTGTAGCAAAAGGTAGAGTGTAGAGAGTGAGTAAGGAGCAAGTAGTATGTAGAATGCTGAATGTAGAATCTAGAATCAAAGCACATAGGCGACATATAGAACAGGGTGAGTTTTGTGTGGGCAACATGGATGTAATACTAAATACTAAATAGAAAAAGAGAGAGAAGGAAATCTCGTGAAGTTGAACGTGGGTGTCGAGGATACCTTCAACTGCCAGTTGATCTTTGTGCTTTGCTGTTGCAGCAATACGGACTTACAGAGCGACGAACGACTCCTTCAATGTTTACCTGTGCTACAGCATTCCCATGTTTGTAGTTTGTAATGTACTCCCTCCACTGCCTCTCTCTATTATTTCATTATTGTTCATATTTTGATCACTAAACTGAAATAGTTAAAAGTTGAAAGGGTGAATTTTTTTTAAGTAGTGATTGTGGATTGTGCTCAACTCTATACATTTTGACGGTGACAAATAGCAATACATTAATTGTTTTGCTTTTTTTTTCATCTACCCGTATTATCAAGTATACTTGAAATATTTTGTGTATTGTGTACACATTATTTTTTACTATTTTTTAACAAAAAAAAACCAGTGTCAGTGTATGAGCTTTCTTAATTTGTGATCTGGCTCAAATGATTGCAGTAGACAATGAGCCAACATCGTCAACCTCCTCGTGACAGTGATTCAAATCGGAAGGAAATGGGGAAGACTTTGTTACCATTTAAACTTGTGAGTAGAGTACTTATGGGTAGTCCAATGTGCCAATTTAATTTGTTCAGTGTTTTAGTGCTACTTTGTGCATTATTTGTCGGATCCTCGTTTGCAAATGGTAAGGAATTGTTAAATCAATTCAGGATTTTTCCCTTAGCTTGAGTATACAAAATAGAATAGAATATAGAATGTAGAATAATATAGAAATTAGAAATGCAAAGTACAGTCAACAATGTAATAACTAATAACAAAGTCATGAATGAGAAAGTGTGTCAGTACTCCCTGTCTATTACAACCTATTATTATTAGTAGGAGTAGTGCTAATTTTCCTTTACATTTACATTTACATATCATGTATGATGATGATACCCCATTTATAATTTACAATTTACAATAGATCAAAAGACAAACTTCCATCGGACGTTTCATGCTCATATTATTTATTCATGTATCATCATTTTTAGAAATTATATAGTGACCGTAATTTAATTTTCAGTATTCCATATTCTACTCACATTGAAAATTACAAACCACACAATAATTATTTATACAATATTAGATATTAGATTACATTGCACATTGAACATACAAAAATATTAAAATAATGATACACTTTATAAAAATAAACGAATCATAAATCATAATAATATAATTCAGAGTTTGATTAAATAAAAATAAATTATTCATTGAAGAAAAAGGGAGTCGAAAGTCGAAAGGACAGAAATGGCATTAGAATTTAGAACTGCAATAATTGAAGATTAAACTGATGACTAAACCGATTCATGTATTTGTTATTTGAGCTAACAAATGGAGATGGAAGATTGATAATAATTGATGAATTAAGTACTTATACTGGAGTTACTCCAAGAATAAATCATAGTCAATAGTTTCCTTTCATTCATTTCTTAGAACTTTAAAGTGACTTGTTGTCTTCAATATTAAATTATATATAAAAAAACGTTCCATACATTATATACATTGTTGTTACATCCAAACATCCACCAATAATAAAAGTAATAACAATAGATGATTTTTAACACATGTTTTTTATGTACATGGTACAAAACACAAAACACAGAAAGTAATATCAATGTATCTCTGTAGTGACTTTTGCTGGAGTTTATTTACAATGTGTATTGACCATCCTGTCTCATACTGTGAGAATGTAAGAGTGTGTAGACTTTAGACAGTAGACAGAAGAAACAGCCAAGTGCTGTGTCATTTGTAGTTTGTAGATATTTTATACACATGTATTTACCTTTTGTTGTTCACGACTTGAACGAAATGCGACTAGTAGAGTGAGCAAATGCATTTATATTATTTGTGAAATCCTTTTCATTGTCTGTAGTCTGTACTTTTATTTTTCTCTTCTCCATCTTCCCTAAAACTATGTGAATGTGAATACATGGATGCATGTACAATGTACATATATATCCATGAACTCTCGTATCTCGTACCTCTTTTCTATCTGTCTCTGTGCAGATACCTTATTCCTCATTTACCTATATTTACGCTTGGAAGCAATCGAAAAGCTCGGTTGTCTCATAGTTTTTTTTTTCAGAAAAAACAACATCCATGCTTCTTCTATCTCTCCATGAGATTCACATTCACATTCACACGGCGGTCTATTTCTATTTTCTATTTTCTATACTTGTCATATAAACTAGATAGAGAAATGTACAATGGAAGTTGAAAATTGTACATGGACTGCATAATGCATGTTGTATGCTGTCAGTAATTGTATGTATACATACAGGATACAGAATAAAATATACATATGTCATTCCACATTCAATGTATTGGAGGGTGAATGGTGATAGTGATATTCGGAGAGTTTGAGATGGGTTCCATTACCAATACACAACCTTTCGTTTAAATTCGAGAGGGTAATAAAACTACTATAGTAGTAATGAGGAATGAGGACTGGGAAAGGTATATTATATATTATGTAGAGTGTATAGTATAGCGTAGGTGATTCAGTCATATGTTACCTTTGTTAAATTACAGAAAAAAATTCAAAGTGTATGGAGTATGGATACAGAATACAGAATACATCATGTATAAATACGAGTATACGATATGTTCTCCTGTCTCCTTGGCTTTTATGTAGATATACATACACTACAAACTACAATAAAAACGAGGGTGAGATGCATAGAAATCAAGGATTTTGCCCTCCTACACAAAGATATTTGCCCTCACCAAACACCAGACACCAAACAGCATCAGCATCAGCAAACTTTTCATGTACAGCGTAAAGAGTAAAGACGAAACTGAGGAATAAGAAAACAATTGAAGTTTGCAAATATTCTTTTTTAACACAATGCCACAGCACAGAGCACAGCACACCATAAAATATAAAATATGTGGAGATGGTATACATACTTACAAATGCAGATTTGTCTGCATTATGAGACGAATGTGGAGTGTGAGTGTGTCTTTATATTATGTACAATGTGCATATGTACGGCTGAGCAACTTGCAACAAAAATAATTTTCTGCAACCTCAATCATTGTGAGCTTGGAGTTTGGCTCACAAGATAAATTTGGAAACGCACCTTTTATGTCCACAATGTAGTTTAGATTAAGTTTCAAGTCATTCGGAACATGCATTATTATACATATTATACACGTTATATGTCCATTATAAATTGTAATATGTAATAGGAACGTTGAGTATTCAGTATGCATAATATTTGCAATGGATTTACAATTTACCATTTACATTCAGTGCAAGTCTCTCTGTAAGCTTTGAACTCTTTTTACTCTTATTTTATCCAAGTACAACAGCTTTATTGGCAAAACGAGAGATAGAAAGGGAACAGGAGAATTTGAGACAGTATTTCTAATGTGAAAATCGTGTGTCGTGACAGTTCATGGCACGAGCAATCGACTTCATCATCATCATCACAGTCGTCGTTGTTATTTTGACAGTTTCCAACGATTTATAAATTTAAAAACTGTGCTTCAAGTGCCTCAAAATTCTCAACGTACATAGATGAATTGACTATTGAGTTTTGAGTTACCATACATGACCAAATTGTAACCCAGAGGTATTGTGTATTTGAGGAACATCTATGAAAAATCTTTGATTTCATCCTATCGAAAAGGGTAGATCATAATGTGTACATTACACAATCAGAATTTTGACATTACTCAATCACAAATTTCCTAGAACCTAGAATCTAGAATCCAGACTTTTGGATTTTTCGGCATTCGTATTTGTATTTTAACCTAACCGACATAGTCCATAGCACAGAGTACACAGGAGCGGCATGCGTGAAACTTGCTATAATTATTAAAGGGAGGTGTGGAAAAGGGTTTTAAGATAAGTATTATACATGGTTACGGCTCCCTAAAACATTTTCATAAATCTTCTTCCGTATTGGCTTGTCAAGGATTAAAATCCTTGCGTAGATCACTTTCTACATAATACACTCTATCATAGAGAGATCATCATCCATCTCTTCTTCTTGTTCATCGTTCATCGTTAAAGTGTGGTTTCTGTTTCAAATTCTTTGAATTTTAAACTACAATGTCAACTTAAGACTTACGATTAGATTTCAACCTGCTAAATGGTGAAATAACAAAATATCCTACAATCTACAATACAATATTAATATTTTCTTAAGAATACTAGTTTAATAACTATCGTTTCAGTTACACATGATACACTGCCTGAGCTGTGCTGTCTTATGTAGTTTCATAATACATAAGCTATAGAAAAAATAGAAATGTAACCAAAGATTTTTATTGTAATATCTAACAATTACGAGATTTTGGATTTTAGGACTGTCTTACAAAAAAAAAAAAAATAACTGAATAAACTCAGGATTTACAACAATTCTTAGGATATTTTTGAATTCTGTATTTAGTATTTATGTGTTGCATCACACTTTTCTCTTCCAATCTCACAAATCCACTCAAATGTTTCATCTGTCGCATATATATATGGGATACACAATATATACAATATACAACACACAGTACAATACAATATACCATGTAATGTGCAATGTACAATACATGTAATACAACGTTGCTTTTTCCGCTTTGTTGCCTCCTGTCACATTGTATTAGCTTTTCCTTGATGGAGATGGTTGGTCGAATTCGTTGTGAATTAAAATTTTCAAGTTTCCACAGAGAAACTCAAAAGCAAGCAATACTTTTGTATTTTGGCTTCTGACGGATTCTGCATTCTGATTGAAAACAACAGACACCAGACAGCAGAAAAAATAGACAAGAAACAGTCTTTTCTTTCTACTACACCAACAGAGGAAATCCGGAAGAAAAGTAACAAGAAAATCAAAATATCAACGTCAACAAATGTCAAAACCTTGAGTCATTTTGTCTAAATTTGATTTTGATATCAAGTCGTTGGTCCATGAATTCAACCAGACCGACTTTAACTTTCCTAAAATATCTCTATTTGTAATTTGTTTACTCCCTTTACTCTTTTTTATGCGAGATGGTGGTTAACAAGTTTCCTGTATTCTTGATTCTTGTACACAAATCGATTCTTTTAACAACACTTGACACGGAAGGGTGTCAAAATACATATATTTCAGAATTATGAAAAGATTTTATTGATACATAATAATTTCTCACGTATAGCTAAATCAAAAATCAAAGCATAGAAAAAAAATCATACAAAGTTCAATTGAATCTGTGTAACAGAATAACCGTCGTATACATTTGGCATAAATGGAAAAAAAATCAATATGAAAGCTCAAATCTCAAAGGTTACCGATGTCATTATGTGGGTGTTATTACTATTGCTTATGTAATTACTTGCCCGAGGTTCATGATTTCATCTTGTGTCTTGTGGTTTCCCGAAGCAATTTTTTGATGAGTAAAAGGTAAAAGGTAACCGAATGCTAATAAATCTCCTGTACATGATACATTGATACATAATCCAGAATATACATGATTCATGATTCATGAAAACGGATTCTTTAATAAATTAATATTGTTTATTTTTTAAAAAATGTTTATCTAATGTGGTGAAGGCTGCTCTCAGGTCTCATATTATGTCAATTGAATTCTTCTTCCAAAGTAGTAATTTGAGGTTAGTAGAACGGGTATATGGTATCTGCCATCATTCCCAGAAAGATTGAATTGAAGGCCACAACGTGTTAGTAATGTATATATATTTTGCAGACATGCATAATATATTTGCACAGTACACTTTGTTGTTGTCTTGTGTCTCATTTTATTGTTGAAGGTGGTAGCGAGTAGTGAGACTGTGACTTGGTCTCACTACTCATGTAACATAATATATTGTGTATCATATAATATATTCAATATTCACACACCCCCATACACCATGTATACATTTGTTTCTTGAGTTTCTTCAATGAACGAGAGAGAACAGTGCAGCCAAGCCAAAGCCAAGCAAAATCCAAGTACTAGTTTACATGAGGTAAAGTAGAAAGGTGAGAGATAAGGGAAAAAAAGGTGTCCCTAGGCTCTGTTTTTGGCTCTTGAGTCTTGAGCTTTGTCTTTACTTTTTACCATTGATAAATTGATACACATAATGGAGGAAAAATCTCAAGTATCAAGTACTTAATGCTTAATTAACATACGTTCCTGTAGGGCTCAACTCCTATCATCGTCATCAAAGTCATTGTTGTGATACATATAAATAAAATTAGCATTATGAGACAAAAGCAGGTTGGAAATTGTACATTCTGCATAGTACAAACAGTATTTCTATGCTCTATCCTCTGTACTGCCTTCATTATTATTATTATTCTGTAGCTAACATTTCATTTATGGGAATTGTGCGACTTTCCTTGCCTCAAGTCTTATCAAGCAAATCTGCAATTCACAATTCACAGTGTAAAGTATCAGTATCCAGGGTTTCTATTATGTATACACATAATACATAATCGACATCATACATCATGCATGTGATGTTATTTGTATTTTGTATATTAGAGTCAGTAAATATATTATGAAAAACATTTACCATGTGTGTTTTTCTCTTTTGTTCGACTTCATCATCATTTGGCATCATCATCGTCTCATATATTCCACCGCAATGGAAAATGGAAATATATCGATGAGTATCTAATGAGACCATTTTAATTCCCCGTTGGAAACTCATGCGGATCAGTTACACGCATTAGCTCTTCTATATTATATTATGTTGATGCTGTTATCTTTTAATCAAATTTACAGTTTTGAAAAAAATTATACAACTTTTTCGTCAAAAAATGTTTATTTTCCATTATTATTATTATGATCAAGTGTGTGTTGTGTGCATGTGGAAGAGAATAGAGAATATCATCATCTTTTTTCCGCTGCATTATCCACTATTATCTAGCCCACGGAAAAAATATCATCTTTGATTGGATGTTCACTCCGTTTCCTCTTAATTTCTATGTTCTATACCAAATACCAACTGAACTGATGATCAAGCTGAAAACATTGATTTGATACTCGGTACTCGGTGAGGACCTTCCTTTCTCATCCTCATCTTTACGACTTACGACATACTGTACCAATAATTGTACAACACACCAATAACCTACAGTTCATGATATTAGATACTAGACATTAGATTGGATTGAAATTCTACCTCGAGCCATGTTTCGTTTCATATCGTCCATCGTCCATCGTCAGGCGGAGGAAAAAATCTATAGAATCTAGAATCTACCATTAACACATTAATTTTTCAAACGTTAGTCTATATTACTTGTTAAATTGCCTACTCGGTAAATTTTATTGTGGAACCTTTTTTAATTGTAGCATTGCGTAGGAGCAAACGTTTTTTATCAGCCTTCCAATCCATTTTGTATAGACTATAAACCATAATTTTTTTTAAATTATAAGAGAATCGAGATTTGAGATGAAAAAAATTATTTGAGTAGGTTGACGGTGATTTTGCCTTTCTGTATTTGGTATTTGGGCTTTGTACTTTGTGTTTGAGTGACTAATGAAGACAAAGTACAACCTGCAGTTGATGAGAACAGGTACATTTTGCACTCAATCATTTAAATGCATTTCATTTTCCCATTCTCAATACATTAATAACAAGAATGTGCAATAGACAAACAACAAACTTATACGCTGCTAGAATTTTTTTTTTAAACATTTCCATCTTATTTTAGACATGATTCAAAATTTAATAAGCAGAATTCGATGATTTAATCATAGTTCTAAGTTCTGGGAAAGGAAAAGAGCTTGTGAATTTTTGTGATTTTTTTTGGCACTGGAAACCCCTGAGTCTATGTAAGAAGTAAGAATAATCATTATTGATTGTAAATTGTAAACTGGCACTAACAATGGGGAGTTTTATCACATCTGCAGAAAAATTAAAACTAATTATTGTATAAAAAGGAAAGATAAACTGAACTGCGTTACATGTCTTACTGTGTAATTACGTCAATTTTTTAAATACAGAGTTTCTTAAGGACATGGGGTAATTGGCAAAGGGATATTTTGTAAACAGTGTCATCTCGCAGGGCTCACAACTCCCAAACGGCTGCACCGATCTTCATGATCGACATGTCAAATGAAAGGTGGG
>JAQGBH010005847.1:0-13516 GCA_034698265.1 Sminthurinus aureus | reverse complement strand
TTTTCATATTTGTTATGTTTTGAACAAACAACTAATCATACCAAACTTGATTTTGAATAAAATATGAAGGTCTGCTAATTTTTAATTTGTAATTTCTAGTCTGGCATTCAGAATTCAGAAACAATAAACCAGGAAGTTGGGACACGTCAAAAATAGAATGATTTTTCTGATATGGGCTAGGGGACTTTTCGTACATATATGTGTCCAGAATTCCTTATAGAGTATAATATAATTCATGTTCATTTTTACTTTGAGGTCATGATCAACCCTTTCCTTTTTCTCTTTCCTTTTTCTAGTTTCATGCCACAGTTTGACAAACTTGTGGAAACAATTGTTGATTCAGGCCCTCATCCAGACTTTAGATTATGGTTAAGTAGCAGTCCACATCCTGATTTTCCCCTTTCAATTTTACAACAAGGAATAAAAATGACTACAGAACCTCCAAAGGTTAGCAATAATTGACAGTTGTACAAAACTACGTCTGTATTTTATATATTTTATCGTTTGTTCTTGTTCTTATTCTTTGTTTGAACCGATACGTGAAAAAAATTTGGGTGGTTTCTAATTTTTTGTGTTTTTTGTAGGGCATCAAAGCAAATATGAAGAGACTGTATCAAAATGTATCCGATCAACGGTTCATGTCGATTGCAAAACCAGAAAAATATAAAAAATTACTCTTTTCGTTAATATTTTTGCATTCAGTGTTATTAGAAAGGAAAAAGTTTCAGCAATTGGGTTGGAATATTAATTATGGTTTTAATGATTCAGATTTTGAGGCAAGTACATTATTTTATATTTTTTATAGTATGCATTGTTTTAAGTTTTGAATGATACTGGTATTCAGTTTTCAATTTCGAGTTTAAAAAACAAAAAACATGCATTTATTGTAATTTTTATTAATTGTCTGGTAATATAGGTTTCTGATCTTTTACTTGGTATTTATCTTGTTGAATATGACGATACTCCATGGGAAGCCCTAAAATATTTGATAGGTAAAAAATGGAAACCTATAAACTAAATTCTTTGTTGAGCTTCCTGTGCAGTTTTAAGGCTTAAATAATTGGACTAGAAAAATGAAAATTGTGAGTCATTTTTTCCAATTTTTTAGCCGGAGTTATGTATGGTGGCCACGTTACTGATGATTGGGATCGACGGTTATTAATGTCGTATATTAATCAGTTTTTCAGTGATGATGCATTACAAGTTCCATTTTTCAAGTAAATAGTTTTCATTTCTCATTAAATTTTAAATTTTAAGTTTTACTTTAAATTCAGCAATCACGAATAAATGATAAATAATAAATATAGTGTGAAAATTAAAAACTACAGAATTTTATTTGTAAAATATCTAGATTGAGCAGCCTTCCCACTTACTACATACCTAAAGATGGAGATTTAAAATATTATAGAGAAATTGTTAGTAAACTTCCAACTGTAGATCACCCGGAAGCATTTGGTCAACATTCGAATGCAGATATTGCATCACAAATTAATGAAGCTAATCTGTTGTTCGATACTCTTCTCTCTCTTCAAGTTCAAAAGAAGACAACTAAATCTGAGAGTCGTCCAGAGGATAAGGTACAACTGATGGCTGCTGAAATCGTATCCAAACTCCCTCCTGTTATTGATGAGGCTGAAACTCGTAGAGTAATGGGAGACACAGCTCAATCGCCATTAAATATTGTTCTATTACAAGAAGTTGCTCGTTATAATGTTCTCTTGGCAAATATTGCAAAGTCTCTAAAAGAACTGGATAAAGGAATTCAAGGTTTAGTTGTAATGTCCGCAGAACTTGATGAAATCTTTACTTGCATTCTTGATGGGCGGGTACCAACAGTTTGGCTCAAAGGTATTATAAACTATAAACTGAATGCTAAAAACAGTCTCATTGAACGTCTTTGGTCTTTGGGATACTGAATCCAGCATAAAATAATAAATTTCTATTAATTTGCTTGTATAGCCTATCCGAGTCTCAAGCCACTGGGTAGCTGGTCAAGAGATTTGATTCTCCGGTAAGACATTTTTTCCTGTACTGTTTTATTATTTATATACGTATTTCACACATTTGTGGGCTCGTTTGTAGTCTAATTTTTAATTTTCTTTTGTAGAATTGAACAACTGAGTACTTGGACGACTACAATGAAACCTCCTGTAAAATTTTGGTTATCTGGTTTTACTTTTCCGACCGGATTCCTTACGGCAGTTTTGCAAACGGCTGCTCGTAAATACAGCATATCAATTGATACTCTCACTTGGGACTTTTCAGTATCTACTGTGGATGCTCAAAATATTGTGTTACCACCAAAAGATGGTGTATATGTTTCCGGTCTTTTCTTAGGTACGTGTAAAATAAGATCATAGAAAAGGGTATTCAGTTGCCAGTTTCCAGTGTTTCAATGTCTTATGTGTGGTTGCATATTATTATTTTTTTTTCTTATTCCCAAAATTTCCAGAAGGGGCATCGTGGGATAAGAAAACGAGCAATCTAATTGAAAGTGCACCAATGCAACTTGTTACACCAATGCCAATTATTCATTTCAAACCTGTGGAGAATAAAAAGAAATACCCGAAAAGTATGTTGTTATTTATTGACAATAATCATTATTTATCATTTATTATTGTACTTCCGTTTTGTACTCGGGTGGTAGAGTTTACATGAGGCAGAAAATAATAATAAAACATTTCTATCATTTTTATACAGATTTGTATGAATGTCCCACCTACTACTATCCAGATAGAGCTGGAGGTAACTCTAAAATATTTTAAATCTGCAATGGCGACAGCGGCATGTTTTAATGAAAAATGTATAAAAATACAATGTGTAGTGTAATAATTCAAATTCAATAATGTTTCTTAGGTCAAGGTCGCCCTTCGTATGTTGTTGCAGTTGAACTTCGTTCTGGTTCATTTCCACCAGCTCATTGGATTCAAAGAGGAGTTGCATTACTAATGTCACTGTCTACATAATAATTATAGCTTTTTGTTCTGGTTTTTTTGGTTTTTGCTGAGTTTTATTTATTGGTTATTGGTTTTCACGTTTTGAACAAACTTGAACATTAGGGAATAGTGAAACTTATTTTAAAGTTTACGACTTTGTTTTTCATACTAATTACAAGTTGTGTAATTATTTTATAATTTATAAGCATTTTCGCAGTGCGAATTTCGCACCGTTATTAGGCATTACATGTTAAAAATAATTTGATTTTACAAAAAAAAGAGTGCTATCCAGTGTAATGAAGAATCAAACATTGAAGAAACAGTGAAATCAAAAGTGATTGAATTATTATTAACGATAATTAATATTAATTTAAAATGTGAACATCAAATGCTTAAAGTTCGAAGTAAAGACAATATTATTATTACTTTAACCTTGACGATGTGGAGGACCGTATCGAGAACGATATGGTTCAAGTGGCTCACTGTTGTTATAAGTTGTGTTTCGGTTATTTTGACCATTATCGGGAAAAGTTGTGTGGCGAGTATTATGATGACGTTGACGGCGTTGGTTATTAAAAGAGTGACGTCGATGATGATTATGCTGATGATGATTGAAACGATGCATAAAATATGGATTAAAGTTGGGATCCGACAACCCACATTTATTTTGAAGAAACCATTTTTGACCAGGAATACATAAAAGTGATGGGATGTGTGGAAGGTCACATTGGAATGTGACATGACTGCAAATTGGGTGCAAATGTTTCGAAAACCCGTTGAAAATTGTCTTTTGATTCGATAAAGGACAAAGTCCTTGGGTCCCAGTTAAGACACATTGAGTTCCAACATGGAACCAAAATTCATTGGAACTTTCCATGTCAAACTCATTGAATTCTCCATCTCTTTTACAAGGATTCAATTCACATTTTGCTTCGTAGTCATGATGCACAACCAAATAGCTACCAACTTCACATGGACCCTTAAAAAATTGTTCAAAATTCAAAAACATAACAAATAATAAATAACATAATAAACTGTGAACAAATTAAACAACAAAAACTGATAAATACAAGAGAAAACCGGTTAAAACCTAAAAACAAACCAATTTTAATCATTTTTTACCTGGTCAAATGCAAGATAACAACGTTCATCCGGAGGAGAATATACCAAAGGGCGTTGACACCGAACTTTCAAGTCGCAATCACAACTTCCAAAGTCATCATTGGAAGGATCTGCATAAAATATCATTAGTTCACCGCATGGTCCTTTCTCTCCAACTTGATAACATTGTCTTGTTTCATTGTCCAATCGAAAAACTCCAGTACTACTTGATTGACTTCGACACAAAGAAGATCTGGAACAAAGAAAGTAAGGAGGAATAATATTTTTTTCACAAATTCCATTATTTATAAATTATGATATTTTATAACAATTAATAATTAAAAATTAAGTGAATAGATAAAACGTATAGAGTACAAGTATATATTGTAAAATATTAGTATACACACGTTTGAGGAAATGACGCTCGTTCCCCTACGACAACAGTCGCTAAAACTCCTGTTATTAGAATAATTATTTGTGATTTAGCCATAGTTAAATAATTATTATGGATATGAGACCGCCAAGATCCTCTACGAGTAGAGACAGTAGATTGAGTTGAATATAGATGAATATTTGCTCATATTTTGGTTTATTTATATTCAAAATGTTTGAAGTTTAAAATGAGGAGATTAGAAATTAGAAAGATTGATAAAAACTGCATTCGTAATTCATAGTTCATGTTGTACATAAAACGTTGTACAAGCATTTATATTAGAGTACATTCAGTCTGACCTGTAGAATGTAGAACTTTGTAGTTTAAAAATTCTCAGAAAATTTACATCATGTACGTATTTTTTATTTGCATCTTACGTCTAAAAAAGCTAGCAAAGAGCAACAGCACTCTACTATACAATATTACTCCAAAAAGTCAAAGGTTATCCCAGCTCTTAGAAATATCAGTGCACTTCACTCTTCTTTTGATTTTTGAGTCGGTATGAAACTACAAACTATGCATGCAACTTATAATAATATGTGGATAAATTTGGCAAAAGGTTAGCCGCATACGTATTAAATACACACACAAATATATATTATGGTACATGGAATGGTATTCTTAGAATTTTTTGTGAAAATATTCCCAGCGTATTGACCATTGACGCAGGGCAAGTTTTTAGTAGATGATGTCAAATGTCAATAATGAATACAAAGTAAACAAAATAACAGCATAGAAATCTACAATTTGGACACAGAAACTGTATATTATGACATATTATTCTTTATTCCAGCAATTTAATATTCAATATTTTCTTAGAAGATGAAATTTGAGATATGAGAATTCCGAGTAATTTATCAAAATACAATGTAAAAAAGTTAACATTCTTTCAATCGTAAATCCAAAGGGAAAAATCCACGATTTCCAATTTCCAAAGATCTGTAGACTCAAGAGTCACAAAACTTATAGTGATCGCTCGTAGTCTATAGGGGAAAAAATGAAAAAACAAAAAGAGGCACATTGAATGTTTTCCTGTTCATAATTTAATATTTTATATAATATCATTTATTATTTAAAATCTTTGATTCTACCTGTAAAATTCCGGGTGACCATTTTAGTGTATTATCAATTAAACTGTCTCCGTTTTACATCCTGAGGAATCATACACAAATATATATTAAAAACTGATATGAAAATTTCTTGTTTTGTGCTTTGTGTTTGAAGTATGCACTTGTACTTACGAGAAAAATACAGAGAGAAATGAACAGTGCTTTATTAGAACAGCTGACAACATTTTCGACATCTTTGGCTACCCTTAGAAAATATGAAGGCCCCTTTCTCTCCACTGTAGCTATAACTTTATTCAAAAGTCCATCTCTAGAAGTTTCTCGAATCTATAATATAGATTGGATACAAGGTAGATTTAATGCTCAATCAATTCATTACACCTTGACTGACTTGAGATTGACTGACAATTACTATATAGATGGTATGTAGTATGTAGTAGGTTTGGAAAAATAATACGCTTTTGAATATTTTACATCATAAATGAATCCTTTCCAAAAATTAATCTTAGGCTTCACATTGAATATTATACCCTCCTGCTCATTACATATTCGAAAACTAGCAAGGCTTAGCATTTTGGAGTTTTCAGCAATGATTCCCATCCGTTTTCTCAAAATATTATTTATTTCGATTCTCTGTAAAAGTTTAATAAATGACACTGTAGTATTTCAGTCAAACGTTCAGACAATTCCAATGAATAATTGATGATCATTTATTAGTTCATTAGTCATGCGTCATACAATGATTTTTTACTTTTAAAACTGGAATAAAGCCAACCGTCTTGAACGCTATATAAAAAACGGTTAAGCCACTCAAATCCTTTAATTGAACTGTATTTGGAGATCCGACTATTCCAACCAGACCTTTTCCTTCCAAAATTGTTTGATTTTCAAAACTCAGGACTTTATAATACGATTGTAAACTCCAGCACTTGGAACCTGCAAGGTGTGTATTGTATATTATTAGAAGAATTAGTTGCAAGTTGCAATACTCATTGCTCATTGTGCTCGTATTATCAAAATTGAAGCATTTAATCATTTAAATATTTCAATAATTATATTTTTTTACCTTTTGTGTCATTCACAACAATAAATTCATCTCTTCCATTTAGTATTGATAAGAATCTCCAGTCTACAATGTTTGGGTCAGCTTTGAGATTTATTCATAGAAAATAGAAAATACTTTTGTTACATTCCATGCACACTTTTGCACAGCTGTTATCTGCTGTTTTGTGCACTGGAAATTCTCTTTTGACAAAATGTACTCATTAATGATTATTTTTAATTGGAAATTTTTACAAACCTTTTTTAATCTTTGAAAAACTATTATTTAAAAGTTCTCCATCCATAGCACAAGGAGCAGACTGAGCTGAGGACAAGGAACTGTTTATCGATGATTCAATATCAGGCTCAATCATTTTTGGGCAATACAATGAACGAGGAGAGACAAAGGAACTCCTGATAAAATTATTATTGATCACCGTCGTTATTATCAGTTTTTAAGGTTTCCTTTGTTGTTTTGTATAGAATATGAGCTATTGCAAAATGAAATGCAGCAAAAACGAAAAACGATGATGGTTTATTGATCAATTCAGCTTGTTATCTAAGTTCAATATTAAATCTAAATATTGATTTGATATTTAAAGCTCTTTTGTTTTCACGATTCGTATCAGCGTTCACAGTAATAATATTGAACATAAAGATGTGTTTCTGTGCTAAGGTTTTTAAAAACGTAGAAAAGTTGTTCTTGAATATAAACTATTTTGATAGATTATATAGCTTGACATGTCATGTACATATCAATATTTTGCGGCGTATGGACGCAATCCCAAAGGTTGCTTTGTGTATGGTTGTGTGACCAAATATTTTTTTTGTCTTTGTACCTGCAGTGAATTCCTGTGTACATGATAACACGAACTTTCGTGCTCCTCTTTCTCGGGAAAGGAATATAATGTCTCTGTTCTTTCTCAATGCGCGGAACCAATGTTACTAACGAGAACATATACATAGCCTTAGCACAGGTGTTACTCACTACGTTTTCATGAATTTGTATTCCAATTCCTAAGAACTTGTAAGTAGTTTTTCTTAAGCTTTTCATGGACGTTCCGCTTACGTTTCCTGCTGTAATAACATTTTGAACAAGAAATAATATTTTCCATGTAAAATGCAAATGAGTGTAAAATACCTGTTGCATGCGGGTGTCTTATTTTTCTAGTCACTTGTGTCTAGAGTCTAGAATATAGAAAAACATGTACATAGTACACATTGCATGCTGCATGTAAGGAGTAAAAAGGTCAAAATGATACACGCTCACCTCCTGGAAAAATTTCTTGTGCTAGATAAAATACATGACATGTTATTTCAAAGCAAAATACACATTTGTATTTAATTTTCTGCATGAAACTTTATACAGAAAACTGAAAGTGCAGTGGTGTCTTGAATTAATCGATTAATCTTACGGCGAAAAGCATTAAACTCTACACTCTGTGCACCTTGCTGATATGATACCCTTACCTACATACTACATATGATTTCGGACGAAATGAAATGCAATCTGATTCGTGTTTCTCATGTTTATAATTTTCAGTATATTATGGAACAAAGAAAGTTTTGACTTGCATCGTTTTATAAATACCCAGCGGAAAAAAAGAAGACACCGACTTTTATTCACTCTAAATGGTCTATGTAGATATTTTAGCCAAAACAATTTGAAAAATAATAGTTTTGGATACATAAAATGTCATTGTGTAAACTAGATTAAAAACATTAAATACGATTAAATGTTATAATATATTATGTATTGTATTATCATTATAGAGACACCAACAGGATTACAACATACAATGTACATATTATCTTAAGAGCCCCAAACTAGAAATTAGCAACTATATCAATCACAATTTTCTCACACATTTAATATATATACTAATATAACATAGACCATAGACTATGTAGAGGTCCAATGGAGAAAAGTCTGGCAAATGAAGAAAACTGACAAATGACGAATAAATGAGAGGGCGAATTTACATTATGTGTTATGTGTAATAATAATTAGTAGTTAATACGTAGATTTTGTAGTAATTTTCACTTAAAATGTGTTCAAATTTTACATTTCAAATTTGACTTTTTAAGCCCTTCCAAGAAACATTATTTCTTCCAGCCTTGAGTTTGAAACTTTCGTCCAACTTTTCTTTCAATAGTCATTTCAGCAGCCATTGGAACACCTCCAATTCCTCCATCACCAAGGTCGGATCCACTAGGAAACATTTGACGGGTCGGAGTTATTTGTTTTATAACACGTCCTCTCATCCTACAAAATCACAATTTAATCTCATGTCATACATGCATCAATTATGAAGCACAAAGGTCAATGAAGTAGGGTTTGAAAAGTACAATGCATAAAACACCAATGACAAATGACAAACCATGAAGGGTCTCCATCAACCAAAAAGTAGTCAATATCGGGCTTCTCTACATCGGATTCCTCAGGATCCAGGCCATGAACAATAGTATCATCAGCATTAAATCCGAAGTCCATCCCTTTCCTATTCTTTTTGCCTTTACTCCCCAAATTCCCCTTATTACCCCATTCAGTTTGAATAATTGTCATCTTGGGCCTATTTTTGCTGTTATTGTTATTATTATTACTATTATTATTTTTTAAAGCTTTTTCAGTTTGTGACCTGTCAAACCGTGAACCGGTCATAGGTAGTACTGAATTCGACATCTCATTGCCACCGTCCTTGTCCTTGTAATTGTCGTCCTTTTTGTTATTTTCCCTCTTTAGTTTCATTCCAGTTTCCGATGACAAGGGTGCAGGTAGGGGTGAGGCCATGGATGATAAAATTTGGTTCATCTTTTTACTCTGAGTCAAAGGGTAGTAATAATTATGATAGAGTTTGCTACTTTCCTCCATCGAATTTACTGTTGGAATTAAATGAAGTTGGTCCATGAGAGAACTTTGTCGGCTATCGTTATTTGATGACTGGGACAAATCTGTCACTGGATCCGTCTCAGAATCCGGCGGATTTTCATAGTCTACCTGCTCATCTTGACCATTCTTTCGATCAATCAGGCTTTTTATCATCCTATTTTGTATGTATAATATTGAAAAAACATTGAAATTTTAGTTGTTTTCACATTTCATTTGTGATTATTTACAATTATTTACAATGTTTTTCTCTTAACCATGCAAAATGTCATGCACTGGCTACTGATCACTGACTCGAAAACCAAAAAAAAGAAGTTTACCGTATTTTGTTTAAATATTGTGTCCGATTAAAAAAGGGAGAGGATGAGGAGTAAAACGGGAAAGTTCCAAATTTCAAGTAATATAACACTTCCCATTGGGGTGACCTAAAATTTAAAATAGTTGCATAAATTATACCCACTGGAATTTCCAGTTTCTGGAAACTTGAAGTTGATTTTTCCACCTATTGAGTTTACCTGTAATATGAAAGGTTTCCATGTGGTATCTGGAATCTAGGCCTTTGATTTGCAATAAAATTGTACGTAGAGGCACCAGCAACTGAAGATGTACAGAGTATACCATGAAATAGAAATCTTCCTAGTATAGCTAGCTGAAAAATTCTCACCTTGGGTAGACCCATTCTCTTTGCTAATAATAATAACGATGAAATTGGAAATTTAAACGGAAAAGGTGCTGAAAAGTTGGTTCTCAGAATCTTGTCCGAGGCAGTTCTTGAACTTCAAAACAACTCTTTTCATGTATAGGACCACTAAAGGAAACTATGATCTTAACCATATAATATTTTAGTTTTAAAAAAGTTTTTCTATTTTATTCACAATCCACAGGTCTTATGTCTCATAGTTTATAGTGATGTACTTTTACACTCGGGTAGAAAAAATGATTTTTTAAACTTATTACTTATCAAACAATATGAATAATGGTTTCAATGGTCGTTTGAATTTCGAGTTTTGAGTTTTGAGTAGAAAAAGCTTTGATGCTTTGATGTATAAGTAGATTTGGATTAAATCACCATAAACTTGGTACACAGAATCACAGAAGCACTGTTACTTGTGTCTTGTGACTTGTGACTATTGTATGAAATTTTGGTTCAAAAGGAAATGAACCGTGAAACAATGTACTGACTATTGACGAGTCTTTTCCTTTACTCGTCTACTTGTTGACTCGCTTAAGACTAAATCATTTCTGATCATTTTTCGGAGTTTGATATTTTTATTTATCCTTCGTCCTACGTACACTTTCTCTGACATTTGTTTCCATTTCCTTGGTGTATGTGTTCCCGATGCCCCTTTCCAGTCATCACCCATCACCCATCACTCATCACGTATCATGTACATTTTGTTTCCAGGTAGCTGTGCATACATGTGTTTAATACACAAAAAGCTTTCATCGAAAGATTGTCCAGTGTGATACGCAGTCAAGAGAGAAAATCAATTCTAGTAAATAGCACAAAATATCTAGATTCTAGAATCCAGAATCTAGAATTTGCTATCATCATCATCCTAGATAAAACTGATACAAAAGCTTGTAATATTTCATGTATATTGTATATAGTAATAGACGGCATATTTACTGAACATTGAACAGTACAAACTAGAAACAGTAGAGAGAAAGAACGAGAATGTGTGTGGGCTCAATCATGATGATCATGACGTTTAGAGTTTAGACATTAGACATCCTTAGATCTCAGCCTTTTTGCGTATACCTCTCCTCTTCTTTGTTGTATTATGTATTATGTATTATACAACTTGTACATTGTACATTGTACAGCATGGGCTTGACTTGACTTTCCCTATGTTACTTCACACTGACACGTAATCCTATTTTCTCAATCACCTACTTTTATACAATACAAAGAAAAATGTCTTGTTCATTCTCCATTCTTTGTACTGAGAATAATGTAGATCGAATCAATCTGCCCTGGTGAATCACAAGTCACACGTGGACTTGTTGCTTTATTTCATCATAACTGTAGACTTTAGACAATGTGGACAAAAAGTATGGTAAATCGTAAATCGTAAGCTAGTGGCAGAGAGAAGGCCTAGACCCGAGACGAATAGATTTCGTCCATTGTTCATAGTTACATGAGTTGAAATATGTAATATGTACGTATACATTGTACAGTGTACAGACATAATATAAGAGCCGATAATTGGTGTAGATGAGACATGTTACATGTATAGATGATGTGTTGACTAGTGAGTTCAGCACTTCATATCTGATGTTAGTTGTTTGTTGAAGTAATAAAAAGTAAAAGTAAATAGTAATTAAAACTTTTGTACACAAAAATATCTGTCTCTGTTGTCTGTATAATATGTGTAATGTGTAATAGGTAATAGGTAATGATACAGCAAAATAAGGGAATCTAGAGCCTAGAGTCTAGAGTCATCTGTTCTTTGCTGTGTACTGTGTATTGTATTAGCCGTATTTGGGCTTGAATTTCTGATTTCTGAGTTTTTCTATATTCGATATTCTACACTGTGTAAAAAAAGAGATTCATTAATTATGATTAAATGTGTGTACAACAGAACTATTATCATGCAGCATACTCACTACTCTGTGCTTACAACTAACGTGTTTTGATTTGTGATAGTAATACTATATTGACAGAACAGTGCGGACTATAGACTTTGGAGTATGGAATATGGAATACGCATTCTGCACCATTATTATTAGGTACTAACAGGGTGAATTGCCAATTGCCAAACATAGTAATTACCCAGAGGTGTAATGCGTGTATCATTATCATTATCTTTGCACGTCTGACTTGAGACTCGAGACTTGAGTCTACACTACTCACTACTATATACTGCTTTAATTGGAAGATGCTTACTCATCAAACACTTTGAGTTATACTGTGATCTACGATTATTCTCTGTTCTGTAGACAGATGCAAAGATCACCTTTTTGCACTATTGCTCAAGATCTAAGATTAACATGTACTTGTACTTGTAGTGCATGCACTATAAACATTGACGTTTATATAGGATTTTCCACTCTTCACGTTGTAATTATAAATGATAGGATGATACGATGACACGGTGTGACATGATATACCAGGGTCATTCCAGATTCGAGTAATTTTATACACAATTATGTCACATGTACAATGTACAAGGTGCAGATAAAACAACAAACAACCCAAAATCCAACATCCTAAATTTCAAATTCATAGATTAGAGACAAGACCACATCATACTATTATATTTTTGTTATCTATAGCCTATAGTCTGTAGGTAGATTTTATATTGTGTGTACATTGCATAGTATAAAGTATAAAGTGCACGGCAAAATATGTCAGTGTTTTTGGATCTGAGATCTGACACTTCATCTTATGCCGTTAAACGACAATTGTGATGGTTGTTCATATAATTAGCCGAATTTCTCCTATCCCATCAAATTTTTGTACAGGTGTGTAGAGTGTAGTGTGTAATGTGTAATCAAGCCGACTATTATTATTACACTTGACAGATAATATAAACACACAAGGGTTGTAAATTAATAACAGAATATTATGTACATATTACGTAACACTGCAATTTATATTTTTACAACAAATATTTGTACTTTGTCGTCAGTCATCAGTAACTGGTAACTGGTAATTACATATAATCGAGGAGCATAAGTATTGAATTTTTATTAGATGTTGTATCATTGATGGATGATGGACCACTGTGTTATGCAACTGCAAACTACATCACACAAAATGTATCTAAATAATACAGCAGAATGCGTGCAAAAGTGCGTGACTTTGGTATCACTCCCTTGAAATTAACTTTACACATATGTGGATTTCGGAAAATCTGAAAATTTAGAAAATGCATAGCATATTAATTCATAATTCATGCCGTAGGAACTTTTTTATTCAATGAAGTAACAGTGATTATGATTGCAAAAAATTGCAACTCTCATTTTTTATGGCAATAAATACTTTTCGACCCACAAAACATTACAAGTGACCCATAGAACATTACAAAGTGACCCATAACATTTT
>JAQGBH010005846.1:0-13516 GCA_034698265.1 Sminthurinus aureus | reverse complement strand
GTAGTTTGAATAAAAGGAAACGCATCAGGGATCCATCAAAATATCCAAAGGATTTTGTGTTTTTTACACTCACTTGTTACAATTCGAGCATGTTTGGGGTGGCTAAAATAGATATTCTGTGAAGTTTGGACTCAATCCGACTTGATTTAAGGGTCAATTGACGAGGTCAAAGTGGTCAAATTGGAAAAAAAAATTAAACTTTTTCTGTGACTTGGACGTCGTTTCACTTGTTTCTGCAGTTTCGTCAGCATGTGTTTTGCACTAAAATGCATTTTGTGCAAAAACTATGTAAGTTAGGCGCCTAATTACTTTGCCAAAAATGATCAGCATAAAATTCTCTATCGATTGATATCCTTTTCAGATTTTTCCAGAAGTTTTTGATTTTTTTCAAACAAAGTAACAATGTTTTTCTTTAGAACTTGAGAAATGGCTAAAATTTAAACAAATCAAAAACTTCTGGAAAAATCAGAAAAGGATATCACTCGATGCAGAATTTTATGCTGATCATTTTTGGCAAAGTAATCACGTGTCTAACTTGCACAGTGTTTGCACAAAATGCGTTTTAGTGCAAAGCACATGTACGCAAAACTCCAGAAACAACTGAAACGACGTCAAAGTTGCACAAAAACTTCAAATTTTTTTTCTAATTTGACCACTTTGACTTCGTCAATTGACCCTTAAATCAAGTCGGATTGAGTCCAAACTTCACAGAATATCTATTTTAGCCAGCCCAAACATGCTCAAATTGTAAAAACTTGAGATTTGTACGTTTGGTATAATATGTTACACCCTACTGTGGACACGATCATCATTTGCGAGACGAATACGGGATTTCCGGGGGGAAGATCGACTCGGCACATGACACACGGAGTTTCCAAAGGAGAAACGGGGAATTTTGCCGTATAAAATCGGTGAGTTAAATGAGGCGGATGTGAGAAATGCAAAGAGATTCGTCAACTACATTTACGTCCAAAGTGACGACCTGCCTAATCCATGGGACAGTCTGCCGATTTATCTCAACAATCTTTTTAGTGTTTTGAATGAAACCTAATTTTTTTTAATTTATCTGTGGTTTGTTGTGTTTTGTGTTGTCAAAACTCATGTCGTTCTAAAACTTTTTGCACAAGATCACGTCAAAGAAACCAAAAAAAACAAACGGCGTTGGACTTAGCCAATTTTTAGTAATTATTAATTATAAATTACGAATGATTCTATGTGCATGTGAATGGTCGTTAATTATTGATAATTGTAAGCCCGATTTCTGGAACAAAATGGGGGAAATAAAAATAAATATAACACATTTATTTGATTTCACATGAAAAATTGCATCTTACAATCAAATACTAGACTCGAGACTCGAAACTTGAGAATTTTGTAATGGAATTGTAATATTTAATATCTATTTCATAAGTACAGAAAAACAAATGAAATTTCTGTATCAAGTTTTTACAAAGAATCAATGCACTGGGAAATTTTTAAGAGTCATCCATCAAAATTAAGGTAAAAGGTAAAAGAACCTAAAATTGTTCCGGTTTCACCGTTTTTACCAGCACTTTCGACGTCGACGTTTTTCGGTGGGTTCTCTTCCTAGACTGTCTGGAACATTTTATCGTGTTACAAAGGTTTTGGAGGATTTTTCTACTGAAACATTCGCCGATAAATATAGCCATCGATAAAAGAAGCAGTAAAATCCAGCTGGTAAAAGCAGATCGAATTAATCTGGAGCTCACTCCGAGTTTTCGAAATCGAAAGTCTTCTGGATCTCTACGGCGATTTTGGGAATTGGACCTGACGCTGTAGTAAAACTGATTCAAAGATTCAAACCGCCGGTAGATGCCAGATCCAACGAAAACTCTTTCGAAAAAGGTCTGAAGAACATCGCCAGCTTTGAATCCATGATTGAAAATCCAGATGGAATCTTCTCTCAAAATTTCTTCGTCGCTCATCGAAACTCGAACTGGTGAATATTCTGCGGATGTGCTTGAAACTGCGTGCCTTTGGTTCTGAAGCAGAAAGTTCTCAAGATGACTGTCGAAATCCACCAAAGCTGTTCCATCACACCTCAAAAATGCTTGTTCGATCGACTCTTTCGGGTACTTTTCCGGTATTTTTAGGCGTCGAAAGAGTTTTTGTCCAAGTTCTTTTAAGTCGTTGTTTCTTAAACAAAACCCCGAGGAAATTTTTCTCGTTCTTTTGCAGTAATCAATTTTAGCGAAAACATTCGCAAGTCTCCCGCCAATCCGAAAAGCGGCAAGACCGTCAAGTCTTTTCGTTTTCAAAATTGTTCGAAGTTTATTAACCACGGATTCCACATCAATTTTTCTTACGTTCAACATGATTTCCTGCCACGTGTCAGAAGCTGGGCTGTAAATGGTAAAATTTTGGTCGAAAAGTTCGACGAAACTTTTGATCTTGTCGTTTTTCGAAATTGTCATGTCGGAAGTGAGGACGCCTTTGAAAGAATTCCCAAGGACTATCGAAGTCATCAGAGAAATCATCAAAGTTAGTCGAATCATGAGTTTTCGACATTGGGACTTCGATTTGTTAGTTTTTTTTTTCTTTTTCGAGTTCGAGTTCTCCCCGGAATTTTCGAGTGCCAGTGAAATGACATATAAAAAACTCTGACCCAGTCCTGCAGATTTATTCAATAACCAGAAAACAAATGTAAACAACAACAATGAAAATCCAAGACAAATCCAGATTTTCTTGTCGAATGGCCGTGAGAAGGTTTTCCAAAATCCAATGTCGAAATTTTGGGTGCTACAGCTAAGAAACTTTATAGCCTGCGATTTAATGTGCGTCACTTTATTTCCAACCCTCACCGCCGAATCAAAGGTTATCGAGCGAATCCCATAAATATTTTCCTCAATTCTGGTTTTTCTCAAAGAGCTATTCGAAAAATCATTGAGAATCAGAGTGAAAATTGTGACACGGATATTTTCGACAGTGTCGAATTCCTTTCGACTTTTGAATTCTGATTTTCGATGACGATTTTTCATCGCCCTCTGTAAATCATGGTGTGCGTTGACAGAATACGGAATATTGAGAAACATTCGTTGGCGCTCTTTTTCCATTCGATTTACACACTGCTGATCAAAGATGGCGCAGGGGATCAATATTTTCATTAATTCCCTATCGGTGCATCGAAAACAAGGCAGCTTAATTTTGACATTTATATCACCAAATTTTACAAAGTGCTTCATTTTTAAACCCGGATCTTTCGAGGGTGTGTCATTTATCTTGAAAATTATGACTGCAAGTCGAGCCATATTTAGGGCTATTTCATTCTGCCGCATGCTTTCAATATTTTTCAACGTGGTCCACGTTTTTCTCAATGAAGAGAATTCAGTCAAAATGCTGAGATGCAGAAGATTGTGCGTAGGAAATCCGTGTACAGATGTGAGCAAAAAAGCGATTTCCAGCTCAGATTTTTCTTTGATCTCGAAAATTAAAACTGCTTTGCATTTCGGCACAAATTTTGTGGCTAGTGGCGCCATTAGGTAGCTTGGACCTAGATTAACTCCGTTTCCCAAAAAATCATGAGGGTTGATCAAAACAAAAGGAATCGGATTATTGTTGTTGTTTTGGCGCAGGTTCTGGATTTGAATTGGAATTGTTAGGACCGTTTTGCCCGCCCTTTTGGCAAAAATGACAATGTAGCACGAGGAAAAAGCGCGGAGCCACGGACCAATAGATAATTTTTGAACAGGTGCAAGCAATTCTGATTTTGGCGCGGTGATTTCTACTTCATTAGCTATGAAATTTGAAGAAGGGAGGATAAAACATGAAACAGTTTGAATCTTCACCGTGGAAATGCATAGCAGCAAAATTCTTATCAACACGAAAAAAATTTCCATGTTTCAGAATTTTCTTTCAAAAATTCGAATTCCGAAAATAGAGAAAATGTGGCGTTTTTGATGATGGTCTTAAAACTTGCAGATGAAAAATGAGAGAATCACGAGAAACTTAAAGAAAACTTGGAAATAATCAAAATAAAGTTGTCGCACGTTTTCATTTGTGATGTACGTAAAACAGGTAAATAAACGCGTCCAATTAGTTATTTATAATCGCGTTTCATGATTGGCAAAAACAAGCAAAAAAGAAAACATTTTTCTCTTGAAATTCCAAATAAAGAAAAATATCTGAGTTTTCAGCACGAAACACACAAAAATAAGAAACAGGAAACAATTATTGCAATTATTTTCGTGAATTTCAAGAAATTCTGAATTAAAAAGTTTACGAACGTCAAGTTTGTTTTGAAGTTTTGTAGAAACTTGTGTTTTGAGTTTTGAGTTTTGAGTTTTGCACTCATAAAAAATTACAGGAAAATGTAGTAGTAATTTGGCTACACGATTTTTCCAACAAGAAGAATTAGTTTTTATTGAACCACACAATTTCCTGAATACACACACACAAATTCAAGTTTATTTTTTTTCTACTCCATTGAAAATGTACAAAATGACAAACTTTTTGAAAAAATGTACAAAATAAAAGAGAAAATGATTTAATGATATTTTGGTCTTCTTGGACGTTTACAGATATTTATCTGTTTTTGTTGCTGTTTCTCGTTGACTTGAAGTTGGACAAAGGCAAAAGGAATTAAAACTTCCAGCTGCTTCAGAATTTTCGCCTTGTCTATAAAAATTAGAAGAAAATTACAAAAATTAAATACACGTTCAAAATTCAAGTTTAAAAAAAACCTTGACGATTTTCAAGATCTATGACTTATAAAACACCAAAAATGGAAAAATAGACGGTGAATTTTACCTTGACAATCCGTTTTTCTTGCATCCACGACCAAATTAATTGACTTGAGTTGTTTCATGTTTTGGAACGCGAAGAGGAGCGTTGATCGTTTAATAAAATTCCAGTGAGTCCAACTTCCATTTCCAGAATCATTTTGAGCTCCAGATCCAAAACTTTTAGGATTTGGAGTAAACGTCAAATGCAGCGTTTTTAAATCTACCAAAAAAAATATTCATTTGGGTTTTCAATAAAATTCAGTAGAATTTAAATTGTAGGTTTCATTTGTAATGGGAAAAATCTACAATTTAAAATTTTCAAATTTACCTTTGAGATCCAAAATTGATGAAGTCGTTCCAATGTTAAGAAACGCGGTGTCCATGGAAACGCCTTTCACATTTGAATCTGAACTTTCAACTGAAATCCCGATTTGGAGATTTTTCACCTTTCCAAAATTTTCCCAGAGGGCGTGAGAACATTCTTCAAAATTCTGAATGTTTTTTAGCTCCAGTTTTTCCAGCATCGGGAATGTCGTTGCAAGCTTTTGAAATTCTGCAGCCGAGGAAAAAACAGCGTCACTTTTCAATATTTTCACAGTTTCAAATGCTTCCTGACAATTTTCAAGGAAATCCAGGGAATCGAGCTGAATTATTGAAAGAGCTGGAAAACTGGGAGAAATTTTCCATGTGGATTTTAAATCCAGATTCCCAAGTGCACGCAAGACTGCATTTTCTTCTTGTTCCTTTTCCTCTGGACAACTTTTTGCTGGAGGTTTCAAAGTCAACTGTTCAATCTTAGGGAATTTGAATGGATTGAGCTGGAATTTGGCTGTAGATAAAATGTCCTTAACGCCGTCGAGATCCTGTAGAGTTGACTGACTCACCCGGAGAATTTCAGCTAAAATACTCGCGGCTCTGGACAAAACTTCCGGTCTTTTCCTCACTTTTTCCAGCTTGACTATGACTTTCCGGAATTTTGTTTTAGTCCTCAAAATTCGTTCATAAAAACTCATGTTTGATTTTTCAGGAGCAAACAACAAATTTGGACAATTTTTGTCACCCCAAATCAAATTTGACCCATTTTCCGTCGTCGGGGAGATGAATAAAACTTCCTGGGCATTTTGTGGTTGTAGATTTGGTGCTGCATTTTGAATATCCTGGATAAATTTGAATTCACCGCTTCCCACCAACTTTTCAAAATTGAGATATTTCAACTTTTCTAGGTTTGCTGATGATCTGAGTTTTTTTGAAAAAAGGCGGGTCGAGGAACTCCAACCGAGAGCAACTTTCCACAGCGTCAATTTCTCCAGATTCGGAAGTTTCTTCAATAGAATTTGTCCAAAATTTTCAATGGCGTTGTTGACATTTGTCCTGGCGATCAGATCAATTTCCAGTTCGATGATGAATTCACCGTAGACTGAGAAAAATTCCAGAAGATTTTCTTTGTCAAAATACACGCCGGAAAATCGGAATCGGAAACACGGGAAGAATTGAGATTCTTTGACGCATTTCACAAGAGATTTCAAAGACCAGGGATTTTCAGATGGATTTTCAAAACCTTGAGAAAATTCTCCACTTGTCAAAGAAGCGGAAAAGTTTAGTTCAATTTGAATTTCCTTCTTCTCACACAAAATTTCAGTGGCCAAATCAAACCAGCTCAAACGGTTGACGAGACGACAATCAAGGAGATCTGGAGAACTCAGATTTCGCAAAATGTGCTGTAGAATCTGAAATAAATTCAAAAAGACAAAAAAAGAATTAGTCAACAAAATTAACCAATTGAAGAAAATTACGTATTCCTTTGAACTAGAGAAAAAAATGTCAATTAAAATAATTTGTTCACCAGTGGATTTTGAAGCGCCTTTTCCATTGCTCCACAATTTCCTTTTGTTGTCATGTTTCAAATTTGAGTTTAAAAGAAATGGTTTATCACTAGAAATTGGCCTAGTCTTTTTGAAAAAGAAAGTGACAAGTTTAAAAGTTTTGCAAGAATGTAAAAACGTAGTAAAACAGATGGAATCAGCTCAGCTTGTTTTTGGTTTCCAGTAGGAAATTGAACACGGGATTTTTAATTTGCACAAAACGTAGAAAAAAGACTTTTTAATTTTTCTTTGAAAAATTCAACTCAAAATAAGTTGTGCTTTTAAACTTTGTACTGTTTGATGTTTTGTAGAAAGAGAAAAATAACTTGTTGTTGATTCTTGTGAGTTTGGAAAATAATGAAGAGTTTTGTCTCGAGTTGGGATAATTTCTATGGAAAAGTTTCAAAGTACAAAAGTCAAAAGTAGAAAAGAGAAAGGACGAAGTGACGGTGACGTGCGGATTATTCTACTTAAATTGTAGATAATTTCATTCACTTGTTCTCTCTCTCTCAGAAGTTGGAGCCCTTTCACAAATTTGGAGCTGTTAATCCCAGATTAATTTTATGCAATCCAAAAATTCATGTGCATGTTTGTTTTGTATTTTCCCAGGAAATATCTAATTTTGTGTGTAAATATTCGTAATCTGCTGTCGGATTATCTATTTTTAAAGGACTTTTGACCACCAACAATAAAAATACATTTTACAGGAAACGAGAAAAGAGCCTTTGGAATTTTACACAAATTTCATTTCCAAAATCTAATTTAGCTATTTGAATTATCATGCAAAACCAAAAAACAAAATAATTGGCTGCACACCATTTCAATTTTATACGGTACTTGAGTCGTAAAAATCTGTGGGTAAATAATGATTGTCAAATTCGTACTTTTTGAATGCTAGTTATGGTTTGTCAGGGTGAAGCAAAAGGGAAAGAAGAAGTTTAAAATCTGTCAATTTGATATGGAGTTTGACTGTCAAAATTTTCGAACGGCGTTAGACTTGCACAATTTTCTGTCTTTCGGTACGGTAGCTGCTTGACAAAATGTAACTTTCAGTATTCCGTTTCCACATGACAAATATTTTATTTTAATAATTTTTTACTAACTTGAGCAAAATTACAAATATAAAAATACCGATTTTGAAGAGTCACGAGCCAATGAAATGAAAAACGAAACAAAACAAAACACATTGCATTTCAAAGGAGCTCAAAAGTCCAATTATGCAAAGACAGGCTTGAAACTCAAAGTTTTCTACCTGCCTTCTTAATTAATAATTCGACTGATGACTCACATTGATATTGACAGTGACATTGAATGACTAGACACTGGACACTGGACTGACAAATGACAAGCATTCAGAAAAGAAACAAGTTCGTGTTATATTTTTACGCCGATATTAATTGTAAGTCATTTGAACCATGAGCATCATTCATCATTCATGCAGTTGCAAAAGTTTTGTGCTCAATCTCTGCAGTCTAGAGTCTAAAGCCTTGAAGTTGTGGCAACATAAATGTCTACAGTCTACAATTATCATCAGCACAACCGGGTAATCTGTGAAATGGAGTACCGAAGAACAAGGAAATTTATTTCCAGTGGCGCTGAATTAAAACAAATTCCGTATTTATTTACCAGAGCGCCAAAATGAGTTTCTCTCTCGTTTCTCTCTCGCAATTGAGCTTTGAACATTGCCTTACTTTTCCTTCATTAATAATTTTCCATTCCAATTCTCCTAATTCTACTTTCTTGGAAAAGAAAACGAGGTTCAAATTTAGGGTTGCTAACCGTCCCGGATTCGCCGGGACAGTCCCGAAATGGAGGGTCGTGTCCCGGGTCCCGGGCAGGGGTCTCCCGGGACACGAAATGTCCCGGAATCGGAATTGTTGGGATTTTTTTTACAAAATACATTCTCTAAATGATTTTTACACACAAAATTTGAAAAAATTTTCAGCTCGCTACGCTTGCTGCCCTTCTTTGCAATTAGTACTATACATAAAAATTGTGTTTCTGAAATCTTAAATTGGATTTACTAGAAATGAATTAGTAGAGGAACTTTTGGAGCAAAGTCGGGCTAATTTACACCGTAAGTTATTGCTATTTCAAACTGTGTGAAGAATTTTCAGCAGCGAAAACTACAGTTTCTGGACCCAAAAAGGTAGGTCTAAGGAAAATGGAAGGTTTAGAAACCAGCAATCCTAATGCATTTGCTGTCTGATACGAAATAAGGAAAAAGAACTCGGCTGGATTTTTCAGCCGAATTTTTGCTCAATTTTGGTCATAAAAAGTCAAAATGACAAATAGAATTTTAACGAATTCGCTGAATGTCGCCTGGATTTTTCAGGTAGTTGCCGAACTTGTGCGAGTACCTAAGCTAATTATTTTCTGATTCTCTAACAATAAAACGCCATGTTATTGAGCCTTTTTCAAGCCAAAAGCTCGGATTGAATGAATGATCTATCGCTTCCTTTAGAGATTTTAAAATCCTGAATTGAAACATGGGTGTCGAGTTTTTTGACACTTGCACGTAAAAACATCATAAACTCAATAAGTTCAAATTCCAGTGTAAAATGTTTTTAGCCAATTCAAATGCTGTAAAGTCTATGTCGATTGAAAAACATTGGCTGGTTCTTATTTGTCATCAGTTAAAATAGCAGGTAGATGAACAATCCTATTCATATAGAAAAACAGATGCTGTAAAGACGGTCATATCGGCAACAATAAATGGATATATATCTACCAAGATATATATCTCTATTCTATTCTATTCTATAGAAAAACAGCCAACTTTTTAGCCTGAACTTTGTCACACATAAACCGCGAAAAGGCGCAAAATAACATTTAAACTGGGTATTCAAGAAGGTCTATGACCAATCTTTGTTCCGTTCTGAGGCCCCGAAAGAAGGTTCAGCTTACAGTAGATAAAATAGGGAATTTTTAAGTGTCCCGGAATGTCCCGGAATTTCAAAAATTTTCGGCCTATTTTGTCCCGGAATTCGAAACCATTGGGTTGGCAACCCTATTCAAATTACAGTTACAGAAACAATAAATAAAACACGAGCTTTCTAGTAAAAATAATTTGTGGAGAAAAAACTGCATGTTTACAAAACATCAGAACATTTTTTACCTTTGAGACGAAGCCGAGACGAAGGCGATAACGACGAAAGGCGCTAAAATAACAGCAGCGTATTTCATTTTCACTGGTTTTCTTTTAGTGTTTCAAGATTTTTAAAATGTTTTTGAATGTTGACTGTTGCAAAACTGGAAGTTGAATTAGTTTCAATGCTAAAAATGTTTTGCTTTTATAGTACAAAATAAAATGGATTCTGGGTAAACTCTGTTAAGCGTCTTGGAAACGAATGATTTATTTTTCTCTGTGCAACCAAATCTAATCTCAAATCTGAAGTCGGAGTTCACAGAACTCTACGATCAACCATCACGCAGGAAATTGTGGAAACAGGAGACGACAGAAAAGGACCAAGACAAGCACTCGATAAGACATTTCAAAAAAGTCTAATTGTGCAAAGACATTGTTTAAGCGCAACGTTTTCATGTGCCTTCGTAATTGATATTGACAATCCATAATTTTACTGCTGAACTGTAATTGGTAGGGCAAACACAACCACAGCTACTCTGAAGTCAAATATCAAATATCAAATATGAGTAAATTGTAAATTGCCAATTAAAATGCAGAAAGAAGTTGAGGAGAAAAAACCAAACTGAAATGTGTCCAAAATATCTTAATGTGCTTTACCTTCCAGTTCAAGCCGAGACCACGGCGATGCTGATGACGATGAAAAGATTCCCTCTGGATGTTGAATACTCAATGCTCAATACGGTGTAAACTAGGATTTATAAATACACACTTATAGAATATTTTCACGTTGGAGTTTGGACTATGGAGGGAGTCAAGATGAAAATCAAGGCCATTTTCCAACAAGCTGATAGTAAAGTGCAATTTTCATATGTAATATCTATGGTATCTACGCCTACAAATACTTAAGAAAAATACTGTATGATAAACCAAGTATCAATTGATTGAATTACTCGGAAAACATAAACCAATGTCATTTATTGATGCAAATTTTGTAAAGGATACGAACAACTTTGGAGAAAATCAAAAATCAAGAGAGAAAAATTTACCAACACGTCCAACTTCCAACTTCACCATAAGAGAGCCGAGGAACAGGAGAAATTATTTCAAGCGGCGTTGAATTAGAACAAATTCCATATTTATTTACCTCTCATTAATTTTAAATGGATCTCAAATCTCAAGTGCATTTGTGCAAAGATTTTACATTTTACTCTAAAGTCATACCCAAGATGTCTTTTGAGTTTCAGAGGAAGGAAAAGATGAAAAGTAATTTACGTTTTTTTGCATAATTCCTAGGATCTTACACAATACACAATTCATGCTGTTCTTTGTTCTGCTCCAAGTTTAAAGTTTTAGTATAAATTATAATAATATATTTTGTGCTTTTTAGACGAAAGTATGTGGAATGAGAAATGTTCCCGGAAATGTTTTTAGAGTGTATGGAATATGGAATATATAGAAATAGAGCAATAAAAATATAGACAGTCTATAATCTATAAGCACATGTACATTTTCCATCCGTCTATTTTTTATCATTTATAAAGTTTAATAAAAAAAAGTATATTTTTAATTTCATTTCGTAAAGTGTGACCGTAAATACAAATTTCTCTCACGACTTTTACAGCATTGGTAAATTAAATTAGAAAAGCGACAATTCATAAAAAAAATAACAAACAAAAATAATAATAATAAGTATGGTTTTCACAAATTACGAGTGTTTGAAGTTTTAGTTGAATAGCTATCGCTGTAATTTGACTCTAGGTAAATTATGTTGGTTGTAGAGATGAGCTGCAATCTGTTTCTGGCGTTTGGTGCGAAACTCACAGTTTTCACACTCGTACAAAATTGCAGTTACAATTTTACAGGATTTGACTTTAGGTTTTAAATTGGATTTGGATTGTGCCTGGACATTTTTAGAGGCTGGTGGGATTTTATTAGTTGTTAATTTGGTTGATAATTCCGCTTGCGATCCTGATTTTGATTTCGATTGAAATTGTGGAGCTGACGAATTATTTAGATTAGAAGATCTAAATACACTTTTCCAAATCTCATTAATTTCCTGCACTGATTTTTTATGGGCTGCTCTCATATGTTGTTTAAAGGAGATGTACTCCTTTGCAGCGTAGTCACATCTGGTTTCAGGGCATTTGTACGGTCTCAGATTGAGATGAAAACAGTTGACATGTGTTTGGAGGATCTGTTCCGTTTTTGTTTTAAATGGACAGAGGTGACATGCAAATGTCTCTGGACGGACATGGACATTATCCACGTGCTGTTCCAGAATGTGGTGGTGTGGAGTTTTATAGGGACAGAGTGAACAGGTAAATATTTCTAAATCCTCCCTTTTTCCATGTCGAGAATATCCATGAAGTTTCAATCTGTATTCTGTATTAGTTGAGTATTCACAGCCCGACTCGGAGCATTTAAACGGACCAAAATTATAACAATTTGAATTGGAACGAGATGGAACTGGAATTGTACTTGTTGGGTTTGATGGGATGATGATGTTGATTTTTTGATTGAGAGTTAATTCTGGTTCCAATTCCTTGTCATTCAAATTAAAATTACATTCACTTGGATTTACAATTGGAATGTTATGGTCACTTTCATCCATCCACACATCTTCTTCTTCTTGTTTAAATTCAAACTCCACATTTTGTGGTTCAAACGTCCTCCTGTTTTACACACACACACACACACACACACAAATTGTAAATTTTTTTACATTTGCGTTTGACATTGGTGAAAGATAAAATTATTATTATTAATTATTATTATTGATAACAAAGGGGAAATGTGCATAGTAATTCATAAAACATAAATCATAAAAATTAATATATTAAAAATTATTATATTAAACAATGCTGCATTTTTCCGCGTTAATTTAGAGTTTAGACTCACCTAATTTTATTTGTACATTCAGCATCCGGTTCATTTAAAATTTGTGACAGTTGTTGAAAAATATCCTCCTCTTTTTCCTTTTCTTTATCTGGATTCAGGTCCTCCTCAACTTTTACTTTGACTTCAACGTCAAATTCAACCTGAATTGTAGAATTGAATTCCGTTTCATCCTCAACTTTGATGACTGCATCTTCTTCTGATTTTGGTTCTGTAGTTTCAGCACATAAAGCCGAGGATGAAGATGACAATGGAAGGAATGAGGAGGAGGAGGATGTTGATTCATGGGGAAGCATGTTTATTTATTTTTTGTACAGGCACAATTAAACAGAATGACAAATGACAACCCGATGGATTTATTTCATGTTTTACATTGCAGCCTATAAAATAGATACACAAAACACAGAAAAACACAAGGAAATTAATTTTATCCCACATATTTGTTTATGTAGTTGACGAAATCAAGTACTGAATCTGTATTTTATTGAAATAAAACACACATGTTAAATATCAAACTCAGCATGAAAAATGAAGAGAGAAATCGCTAAATGATTGGATTGAGAATTGAGAAGTTTTTACTTTTATTTCTTGTACAATGGAATGGATAAATTTATTTTGCATTTTACCATGACGCTCAACACTCAACGCTCAACTTGTCTGTGTTTTGTGTTCAACAAAGGGAAAAGAATCAGATAGTTGGTAAAAACACACAACACACAAGACTGGAATCTTCAAACTGTTGTCTAATTTATAGTAAGAGTGATAAAACTTACAACACATTTTATGTAAAACACTTTGGCTTGGTAATTGGCAATCGGAAATCAAAAATATATCAAAAATCGGAAACATGAATATATTTACTATAGAACAAGTTCTGGACACATATGTACGAAAAGTCCCCTAGCCCCTCCCCCTCCGATTTTAGTTGG